>JAOXYB010063923.1:0-10413 GCA_028565635.1 Phoronis ovalis
TATTTAATAACTTGCATATTTTCCTATAAAACTGTAATAAAACGAATCTATGCTCATTGTATCAGTAACATAAAACAAGTCTCACGGTGCTCACGGTGTCATCCTAATAAATACAAAGAATCAACACTTTTGTTTCCGTTAGGTTTTTGCAACTAAAGATATTCGAGGTAACATAAGAATATAGGCTCTACAAAAACGCTAAAACCAAATATGGTCTATGCTACTCAGTAGTACTCCCTGCTTACCACAAAGATCTCCATACAAGTCTGTAAGCATGATACACGCTTACATGCAGAATCCCGCAAAATAACATACACACTGCGCACACACACAATAACTACATTTACAAAGACCATCCGAATACTTATTATAACACAAGCAGTATACACGAAATTGGATGTATTTACAACATAAAATTAATGGAGCTAGCATACTACTTGAAAAAATGTACAAAAATTACATGCGAATATACAGATTGAATGAGGCTAAAAACTATACACTTGCCCTGCCTAACAGGCTTGTAATTAATACAAAAGAAACATAATCATCTGAGATCATTAATCGGAATTCTATAAACACAATGTAGCTGTCTAAAAGATCACTTCGAAAACATGTAAAATATATGAATTAAAATATTTAGCATAATTTTACATAGCTTGAAAACTACATGCAAGCTATATTACAAAGAAATTATTTTATAGAAAAAATCCCACATAAACTGATCAGTTGTAATTGTCTCAGGTCAAATGCAAAACAAGTTTCGTTATGATAATTTGTTTAGTTTGCCGAAAAACATACTACATACCTAGGCCTTAGAGTGCTACAAGCAAGTATTACCTCTAAATCTGCATGCTCCACAATATTTGAAATTAAAGATTTACCACACAATTTCTAATGACTATCATACTGATCTTTGCTGAAATACATAATCACGATAATTTGTGTTTTAGTGAGTTCTGTTCTAGTAGCATTCCCCAGACTCGACAGGACAGTATACTGTTAAAGAAGCATATCAACAATTATGGCAAAATTATTCGTGTTGGCATGGTAAACTGAATAACAAATTTCATTTTGTTTCAAAACAGGCATAAATCACCCTACTTTTATCACTAAGATGCTTATATTTAACATGGATTGGTATGACACAAAGCCTGGAACACACATGCCCAGCCTGACTGGATCCAACAGCAGTATATTTTATACAGTTGGAAACTTGTCAGATGCCGTCAAGTCTCATTATGAAATCAAAAACTAATTTGATAGTAACACAAGACATAACAAACATCAAATAAAATAAAGTGATGACATTCATTCTCTGATAATGGACACGATTCTTAAATTCCGTATTTCTAAATGGGTGATATTATTGCAGTATAGTGGAGTGACTATGTGACGCTGGAACATTTTTACAGTTGTAATACACAGAACCAATAGCTATCCAATATAAAAACATGAAAATTCTTATGTCAAGTTAATGATAAGTTGCCGACATAGCAATAGACTCCGTGTCCCTGATCCCACAACATGGAGAGACATTAGAAGAAACTGACAAATGTACAATTCTTAACCTGCGTCTTAACAACAAACTGGTGATTCTTGAATGATTGGACAATTATGTTGCTTTTGAACAGATTATAAATCGGGGGTTGCCAATAGGAACTGTTCATGATATCAGAAAATGAGAATCAGCAAATTTACTTCACATTATCTACATATGCTATCTTTTTAATTCTGAATAATTTAGTTAAAGTTTGCTTTAAACATTTGACAAATTTCGCACATAAATCACAACTATACCTTAACTACAAAATATAAAATTTGGTTAAATTGTTTAAAGCCTGGGAACCAGTTCATTAAATGTTACCTGAATTTATCTAGGAAATCCTGTGGACAGTTTGCAACACTATTCAAAGAATTCTGTACAATAAACAATTTTTAATAAAAACATCTGAACTATTTACAAAGTTTATTATTCTCCAAAACATATATTTGTAACTTTGTTCAAAATCTCTTTTTATAAAAAAAATCTAGATATACCTAAAATATGTGCTTACTTCTGCCTCAACTTTCAAAAAATACTGTGATAAAATATTTACAAATACATTTACCAGGTAGTACACACTGCATGCTTTGTGCACCAGTTTTTCCTACAGATCGCACATCATTACTATTATGAGCTACTGTACACAAGTTAAATGTGGGGTCATGGCAGTGAGGTTCCACACAGTACAATGGCACATTTAACCTGGTTTCAAATCTCAACATACAATCATGCAATTCAAATAAAATATGGACAGAAGATACTTTTAAAGGCACAGTTTAGTATTGAATGTTATCCAATGTTAAGATCTTAATTTCATCACTAAAAAGCAAAAACATCTTTAAAATAAATTAGAGTAAAATCTCTTTGGTTATAACAATCTACAGATACAACAACTACATGTCATCACCCCTCCACTTCGGTAAAACTCGCCTCCTCGCATTTGTGAACCAATAGTTGATCTGGTTAATTGACAGTCCAGTCTGCTTTATCAACATTCCCTTTTCATCATCATTGGGATATGGTTTATCCATGTGAGCACGTAACCAATCCAGCATTATAGCCACAGCCTGTAAAAATGTGCGGGATCAATATCATTGTGAATGCAAAGACTACTGTACGATTGCATATTAAACTCACAACATCACAGCGTTATGCAGAAATTGAGTTTTAAATATACAAAACTAACATGTACAGGATAGCCACTGGTCCGCCTGCCTGAGCCTAATATCTTCTGTTACGAACCAGTTACTATTTTTCAAAATGTATCAAAACTTAGGTAATGCACCATTTTCTGACTTGTAGATGAAGGCCATTTGCCAAAGTTCACACACTGTACAAAACTTACCTCTTTTGGAAGACTAGCATGTTTCTTAGGTTGAGTTAGTGGAGTTTGATTAGATACAGTTGACTTTGTACTAGGTTCACTTCTTATACTTGCTCGGTCACTTTCACTATCTGTTAGTTTTCCATTGGAAGTACCTAAAGCAAAGTATTGAAGTCAAAGATATTTCGAGTATTCTTTCTTTCTCCTACACATGACAGTAAGGACTGTTCCATTTTTAGTTGTACGGGAGGGAAAACACTTCAATAAAAGAAATATGGGAGATGGGATTCTAATCCATTATTTTACATATAATGGTATGTAATAAGATATTAAATATGTTGGGTGGTAGTGTCTTCTAAAAGTGCTTTCCTTTTTCTTGTACAGCTAAAAGTGGAACAAATATACTTTAGCTCCAAATTCAATTTGGGTTTCATCAAGGCATTTCCATCAATGCCAGTGACTGATCTCTATTGGAAAGCTGAGTGACTTGCTTAACAGCAGATGATTGTAACAGCAACTTCCACTTGCAACGAGACAAAAAGCAAGTGTTATCCACAGATTTGACTCTACCTACCTGAATTAAGACTTGACTGGCTGTTGTGAAGCACTGTTTTTACCAGCTGAGCTCCGCCTGGTATGTTGTTGGCATATGAATCAACATCTTTATGCTAGAACAAATGTTAAGTTTAATATTAAAAGGCAATGTACTAAGTGCATGATAATAAATGCATGATCTACAAAATATATCCTACTTCGGACATGTAAACCAAATAACAAATTAAAGCCACACCCAACTTATAGAGCAACATCTAGTAATGTTTAAACTGGACCTCCGGAAACAAACAATTAAATATTTTATCAAGGAATATCAAAAAATGATTCATACAGTGGCATCAAGTAGCAATTACAACTGTGTTCTAAATACAGAATTACATTTCTACACGATTCTAATTACCTGTTTCTGTCCATTATTTACCATATGAAAGTTAGAATTTGGGTGCTGGAACATAGGCTTTAACTCAGTGAAGTCAGTAGGAGCTTGTGTATTCACAGGTGTAGCCATTGGAGAACCCTCAGCCTGAAACAGTGTTTTAAATATCAACCACGAACAGGGAATTACAATTTAAATATAAGGAGCAAATATTTAACCACTACAAAGGATTAAAGTATCAATTTGTTAGGTGTATGGAGATAGTTCTGTGCTTCAATTTCATCATTTATGATAAACTTATGCAATATCATGAGGGATATGCTCACTTTACTAACATCACATTTTTAACATTAAATAGCGGTTAACATTAGAAAATTAAAGCGTTAACACTGCAAGGTATAAATTTTACAATCTTACGTTGCAATAAAATGCTAAACTCTAGATTTTAGTTGAAAAACATTTATTGAAAGTCGTATTTACCTTAACCTGTGTTTGACCTATAGTAGTATGAATTGCTTGGTTTAGAGGTTGGCCCATGTTGCAGCTCATGTTAGGCATTGTACTTGGATTAGCCCAGCTCACACCAGTTGTCGATGGCATTTGGTTCTGAGTCAAAGGAGACTGAAAACACATCAATTGTTCCATTAGAGATTATAAGTCACCCTTTTACATACAAGCTTCATAAAAGAGGATTTGCACTTGCATCAGAATATTGGTTTTCAGTGGTGGACTTAGAGAAGAGAGTCAGGCAGACACATTACAAGTTGTATTAAAGTCAGACCAAAATCACCAAAACCTTTACAACCTGTCAGAGAAGTCGGCAGCCGCCTTTGGCTTTTAATGTTGTTCCAAGATTACTCAAACGTGCTTTAAACTTTAGTCCCATGTTACTGGAACCTGCTGCAATAATAATGAGCGAAAAACTGTAATCCTCATATTATAGATTGCTTACCATGTTTGGTGTGGATGACATGTGACTAGTTGTTTGCAAAAGGCCACCAACTGATTTCTGTGGTGAGCCCCATAGTGACTGACCTGGAGCTGAAGGAATCTAGAACAAAATAAACAGTTAAAGTAAATATCCTTGCCATACACACACTACTTACATGTACAACGAAAGTGCCTATAATTTGAAAGCATCTGTATTTTCACATGGTTTACACCTGTAGAAATAAGTAAATGCATAATATTTCATGATCTAGCTTTCATATGGCAAAATTGAACAAAAGTGTCACATACTATCAGGAAATTTACTATAGGTTAGCATGTGATGCAATAACAATCATTACTAAACTAAAACTGATATTACCAAGGGTTAGTGACACAATAATGATAAGCTTACCTTGAATTTGCTCTCTTTTAATATCGAGTTGGTAGGCATGTTCTTCCGTATGTCTTGATCAAATCTATCACAGAACTCTTCAACAGCATTCATAGGACCAGACTTCATGTGTGCTCCTTTAGTGGCTATTTTAGCTGTGGTGAATTACAAATACAATAGTATAGGAAAGATCAATGTTTCAATCGGGCTTTAAAAACTCCAAAGTGTCCTCTAGTAAACTGCTTATGATAGAAATAGTTCATCTCCGCCATTTAATGTACTTCTATCTATTACTATGGCAGCAAACAAAGTGACCAACAATTATATTATCAACACTTATGTAAATATAGTGATAACTGTTATAACTGGTGGATGATAAACTAACTGTCATAAAAATGTATAATTATAAGAGACTACTATATTGTTTTCAAAATTAAATCGAATTCATGATTAGTTCTATTTCAGACATAGCTAGAATTTATTGCAGCTTTCTTGTAAAGTTTTCTTTAACTCTTAGTTTGCGACAACAAATTAAAGTAACTAGGACAAACATTTATAAAATCTGCAAACTGCAATATAGTTCTCTAAAACAGTATTAACATACAAAAAGGTTACACAAGTGAACAGTGATCTATGCCTATTGTGATAAAGTAATGCAGGCTAAAACAACGCACTCACAAACAAAAACAAGTACTAACCTATAAGTGAATGATGTGCATACTTCAAGGCATCCATGATGACACTCTCCACGGCATGGTTGTTCTGATAGTTTGGTCTCCTTGGATTCCTTGTTAAATAATTTTGCAATAATTTATTAAAATCTCTTGGCAGATTACCAATCAGTTGATATGGAAAACTTGGTTCCTCAAAATTCATATCCGCAATAACTAAATCCCGTAGCAGAGGAAATAAAGGATGAGAGCGAAAAGCACTAGATTTATCAGTTACTAGCCTCTGCATGAAATTTTGCTGTGATAAAGCGGCTATTCTTTGCGGACTTTGTTCAGCTGAATTTGGAGGAACCGTGTTTGTTGAAGGCATGCTCATATTTGGTGTAGCATTCATCATGTTTGGAGTATTGCCCATCATACTAGGTGTATTTTGATTAAACGGAGGACGTCTATGTTGCGAGATGAATCCAGGATTTTGTTGATGCCCGCTTATCATGTTTGGACGTTGTTGTGGATTCACAGGATGGCCAAAGTTTTGTTGCGTTGGAGTTGTTGGTGTACTTGGCGTTTGCATATTTGGATCAACCATTCCTTGAGGCATAGAATTATGCCCCATTTGGTGCTGAAACGATTCCATTGGACGTTGCTGTTGTTGCATATTATGCTGCGGTTGATATGGTTGGCTTTGTATTTGCGACGAACCATAGGGGTAGGGGGGTGGGGGTGGTTCATATGGTAAATGATGCCCATATTGTTGGGTATTCTGTTGTATACCTTGTTGTACTGTATGCATATTTGTTTCAAGCTGCTCTTCAAAGGAAGACATAATTTCACCACCACCCTGCATAAATGGATAATTTTCTGCATCACTTCTTCTCCGGTCATAAGGACCCCTTGACGGAACAGCATATGGGCCAAAGTCTGTCCTCTGTTGTGATGGTCTTGGCAAAATCTTCTGATAATGTCCCAATTGGCGCAATTGACTTGGTGAAGGTGAATTTCGATACTGTCTATCTTGTGACATGCTACGCTGTAACGGTTGAGGAAAGTTTGGATTTTGTTGTTGTTGATAATACTGTTCGCCTCCACCAGGCTGCTGTTGGTAATGTTGAAATTCTGGAGCACTGTTCGAGTGTGACAAAGAAGGAGGTGGAGGGAATGTAAACTGTCCCTGATTTGTATTTGTACCACTCGGAGAATGTTGTAATGAAGGACAGTCACTTTCTGAAAATTGGGCAGCCGAAACAGCTGGTAAACTAAAACTCACACTTTTTCTCGCCTGATTGTCCTGAAATAATGAATCCATTGGTGATTCCATAGGCGGAACTTCATTTCCTGTATTTGAGTCATCCACAGACAGACCGTTTTTTGCACTATTATACGCATTAAAGTTCACACCATCACTTGTAATACTTCTAGTTAGATGAAATATAGCATTCAAGCTATCAGAGCTACCATAGGCACTTGTTGAATAATTAGTTCCTGAAGAACAATGACTGCTTGTACTACGTAAATCTGACTGATATCCAGAATCGCTTTCAGTTCTGTTTAATTGTGGCTTCAGCTGATCATTACTGGCTGGTTTATAATGCACAGTGTTTGTGTGTCCATTATTTTGTTCCGGTGTTTTATCCGTTGCTGAGCCAGTCTGCGGCGTATTCTGTCGAAACTGAGGTACATTTTGTGAAAGAGTATTGCTAAATTCAGATTTTTGTTGCACATTTGAAATATTATTTTGCATGCAGCTAGATGAAACATTTTGTTGTTGTGATTGCTGTGGTATATGACCCTGCTTCTGATTGGCTGATGGCACTGAACTTTGATTTTCAGCAGGCATCATAAAAGTATCTTGATTATCATAAGAAAAATCATAGAAGTCTAAGTCCATGCTGTCATGAATACCCATATCCGAACATATCTCATCCAAAAGATCATTTCGTAACCTATCATCTCCATAGTCTACAGGAGAGGGTGGAGAGGATAAAATACTGTCATATATCGTAGCAACACTGGCCTCTGATGGGCTCGCTGGCCTCTCTCTATAATTTTCTCGATAGCTCATGTTCTGAAAAAAAAAACAGGAATAAGTGTATAATTATGTATGCATATGTGGATAACTGGGTTTGTGCAATGTTTCTATTGCTTTGTGGTCTATCTCCTGGGGGGAGGGTACTTGGCAAAAAAATTGGTGGAGGTGTGAGGCCCAAGGTATAAACCCTTCGTTACATCTTAGTAAAAATTGCATTCCATATACCCCATGGTATAAAAATACTAGAAATGTACACCCCATGGCAAACTGTATACACAAATCCTGTAAATATACAACGAAAATGCGGTAAATAATCATTTATTGAAAATATACTGCATGGCAAAAAGTGTTAAATAAACACAAAAATACCTTGTTAAAATTGGAGGCTAAAAAGGGGAGGACCAATCAAGTAGTATATTCAGAGGATGACAGTAACCCCGGGGTCTATCTATGATCAAAATATTTTTGCTAGCTTTAATTCTATTCTACATTAATGTAATTTTATTTATAAACATTATAATAACAATATCAAAATAATTTGTAGTATATAGCCTTTACTTACGTTTGAATTTGAAACAGCCCTTGGTTTTTTTTTATCACCAGCTGTATCCGTCATTATTTATCTCATCTGAAATCACAATAAAAAATATTTAACACTAATAAAATTACTAAACCTACATTGGTTCAACAAATCTGGTAACATGTAATAACATTTTCTTAAAAACAGATCTGCAATCTTCCTAATTATCATATGGCGTCTTAAACAGCATGTTGGTGTCACAATGAAGCAATGCAGGGACAAATGAATGATGTCTGAGCTTACTGTGAAATGAAGTGTTTCAAGTTCAAGTGTCTTGACTGTACAAATCCACGATCCTCTATAATGTAAATGGTTAACCTTATCAGAGTATCCAAACTAACCAAAATTGCTAGAACAACGGCTAATTATAATATGCAAATACAGGCAACAGGGAGTCAATGTTGTTTGCATAAGGTTTGATTGACACCAGCAGTAACATATAATTTGTCAGCTATTCAAATCAGGAGGTAACTAATTAAATTCACACAAACGTTTCATATGTAATTTGTGATAACAGTTATTAACACATTTTAAAAAGCTAGAAATTGCTTCTTTATCATGTAATCAAATAATATAAATGGAAAATAATGTTTACACACTACAGCTATGTCTGATTAATTCAAAATTACTGTTTAACAGTATTTTTTCACTTTACAATAATTTTAATACTTAACTTACAATACAGATTTAAAACACCATGGTCAAATTTACTGATTTTTTTTTTGAAAATGATATTTTAGGCATCTGCTTCTTTTATAAAGTTCAACTGATGTGACACTGTCCCTACAATTTCAAAAGTGGCAAACCTAAAGCTTAAATTGCAAGTCACTTCCAGAGCTGGAAACTTCCCATATTACAACCAGAATGTGTTCCAGGACTTTGTAGTATGCTGTTCACATGTGAAATCTTAAACTGGTTCCCTCCAAAAATCAATTTGAAATTGTCATACAAACACATGTCCAACTTCCCCAACTAAACATGATCAACTCAGAGAAAAAAAATTACAAATTTTGTTTAGAAATTTGAGTTGTATATTTTTGAAATATGTATACTTTAAATTGTCTATCTTTTCATTTAATTAGCCAAAATGTAACTCAAAGTATAACGTGTGTATAAATTGTGCTGAACAATATTCGCTACCTTAAGTTTATTACTTTTTTAAGCTGATTTATTCAGATAAGGACAGAGCATATTCTGTATCTGGTGTCAGATAGTTCTGTTCATTGAACACAAGCTCAAGAATTGTTGGGTACTTCTGCCTAGCATTGCTGAGAGAGGAAGCCAACCAAACCAGATCATATCAAATACCTAATGGACTCTAAGATAAACATGTTACAGGAAACCTAGATAAATTAAATAAAACTTTAGAACATGATTGGTAATTAATAACTCTTATAGCTTATAAAGGAGTTGAATTCAAATCATGCTATGCACTGCTGAATATCGAAGCACCATACAAGAGCAGACAATACAGTAGACTGAATAATTTGTTGTATCAGACTTGAAGTAAAAATCGCAGTACTATGGCACAGACTGAACAATTGTTATATCAGACTTTAAGTAAAATATCCCTGCACCATCAGGGTCATACAGGGGTTTCTCTATGCTTTTAATATACTGTTGCAATCCTCATGGAATGTTGATTGAAAATCAGTTGACAATGCTTATACCATCCAACTTTAACAAGTACAGTTTGAATTGATATGCCAAATAAGACTTTGTAGTCTTTTGGTATTTACTGTTAATGGATATGCCACATAACACTTTGTCACCTACTATTTACTGTTAATACTATTTGTTGTTTGGTATAAGAGGTCACTTCAACAAGCACCTGGTGCTCAGAACATGGTTGGCATTGCAAACTGACCAAGATGGCCTAAGTACACCATTAGATTCCCCATCCAACTCAATACAAAAACGTTGTAACATTCATGCACATATCAAATAGTGCAACATTCCCGGAACTATTATCTCTTCATAATGTGAGTGTACACTCTTTCATACACTACCAGTT
>JAOXYB010063934.1:0-10413 GCA_028565635.1 Phoronis ovalis
AGTCTGAATAGATCCATCCGATAGAGTTCCGTACTCTCTCAACTAACGTCTAGGCTTAACCATAGTCAATTTTTGTTAATTATCTCGAAAAGCAGAAGAACGATAATCCCTTTATTTCTATATATAAAGAGACCAATGCCTCCCACCAGGTAGCGCTTCCACTATCGTGACGTTTCCAGCACCATGAAACTCTTGACACCAATCAAACTGCAGCTTACATACGATGTTAGATATAACAGTGGACTAACCGAGTAGGATGTCGACCACACAGGTGCTGTGCTGCCAACGGTTATCTATAGCCTGCTAAGCAGAAAGCAAACTCCCCGGCGATAGATACATTCAGAATGACTCATAATGATAGAGTAGACGTGGTAGGCGACGATGAATTACGCAAAGAGAAAGGCCTATCTCGTTTGGCAAAAGATTAATGACGTAATTATTTTGCTCTTGTTAAATTGAAGGAATATAACAAAAATTGACTATGGTTAAGCCCAGACGTTAGTTGAGAAGGTACGGAACACTCACGGATGGATTTATTCAGACTGAAATAACCCCTACTATTGCTTGCCTGTGGAGAAGCCGTAGGCCGGGTCATGGCCCACATAGTGTTAAAACTAGTAGAAGTTAGCCTCTTTCAAAAACACTCACAATGTGTCAATAAATTCAAAAAACTCAAACCAAAATTGTTGCCTTGTCTCCCGGGGGGTACTTGACAGAAAAGTTGTTAGGGGTGTGCGGCTCAGGTTAAAAAACCCTGACCATGTGGTAAATAAAGATCACCAAAAATATACCCTGTCGTAAATAACTCCCCCGAAATAGATACCCTGTGGTAAATAAGTATGGAAACATTTACGAATCTTAATTTTTTATACCTGTCGTAAACGCGTTTTCCAAGAAATACACACTGTGGTATACGAATATTTAAAAAAAATATACTCTGTGGTAAATATCCAACAAAAAAAGTATACCCTATGGTACATAAAGCTTTGAGAAGCGTGAAAAACATACTCTGTGGTAAATGTCGGAGCTGAAAAAAGAGGGGCCTATTAGACGGCACACATATATATAGTGACTTAATTGAGTGGCAGTACGCCCTGGCCGTGTCCCTGAAACTCCTTCTGGGGTAATCTGTCACTAAAAGCTTGATTAATATACTCCTCAAAGTGACTTTTAGAAATAAAGTGTGCAAGATGGGAAATTTCGCGTTGGTCTGAATTGTAATAAATTTGTGTGCTAAAGGTCACTTTGAAGAGTATTAATCAAGCTTCAAGTGATAGATAACCCAAGAAGGCGTTATATCAGAGACAAACAAGGCAACAAATTAATTTTGATTTAAATTTTTTTAATTTTTTGACAAACGATGAGTGTTTTTGAAAGAGGCTAACTACTACAACTGGTTTTCACACTGTCTGGGCCATGATGACCCTACGGCAAAGCAATAGTAGGGTCATGTAGCCAGGATTAATCGATAGTATAGCACCATATATTTATTTATTTAAAAATATAACTACACTTTCTCACCAGGTGACCGTGGAAACCTTTTTAATGACATTAAAGATAGACATGGTAGACATGGATGTTAAAGGTAAGACGGCATTACCTGAGCCGGGGGGCACTTTTTAGGTGAACCCCGAATCAAATCCCTATCCCGTGGTAAAAAACTTTTGTCTCACGAATTGTATTAAATTTAGAAAAAACGAAAATCTGCATGTTTTATAGGCACTATATGGTATAGAGTCCTAATGGGTAGTAACGTTTGAATGGGAATCATTTGCTGTAGACTTTCGTAATGAATGCATGTAAGCTTACTTTACCAGTTTTTGTTATGACACAAAGTTTTAAATAAATTGTATGTTTAATAAAAAAAAACTAATATGGAAAGCTTTAATTTTATTTATATTTTGACACCCAATCTGCTGATAACAACCACCTGATCTATAATAGGATTTCACGATTGTATCATACACTACTATCATTTGCAACTAAATGCGACCCTGTGATATAGTGGTATTTCGTTTATGACGTCACATTTTGTAATGAGGATATTAGTTACGCAGCTGCATTAGGTTGAAGCGCAGATGGAACAGTCAAATTTTAGAATGCAAACTCTTTAGATAGTGAAAGAGTGTCAGCCCATACACAGAGCCCAAAGAATGTCCGTTTAATAATCTGATAAAATTCGGGTTACAGAAAGCCAAGCTACAAGTTCCACGTATAAAGCACGCGTGGCTCTTTTCTAAAAAACGTTTGGTTACATATAGCCTCTGTAAACGTATATTTGACACCATAGTGCTATTAATGTGCATATTGTATAAATGAAAAATCCTGCAACTGGAAAATCTGCGCCCACTTCAAAAAATCCTGTATCTGTCACTGTGTTTGCAGCATAGCCTACAGTTTTATACAACTCACACAAAGGTAGCATATAGTTACATAGTTGATGCCAAATGTCAATTGAAATGTGAATATTTACACACTGGAACAATGAGGAGGTGTCATCTATAACCTAATTAGACCTGTGATTAATGGCAATTAGCATAACATATGAAAATAGTGGACCAGCCAAACTCAAAAAGATACCCTAGAAATATGTTTGATGTCATATGAATGTTACTAGCAGTGTGCCATGCAAAATGCACTCTGTAGACGCTACTAAATATCATACAAGTGGATGACAGTCTTGAACATTTAAACTGTTACTAGAGTGTACAAAGTCACCCAGGAAATTGACTTGTTTACATGTGCAGTGACATAATCTTACCGAATATGATTTGTGTAGTGACATCATCATTACTAAATAAAGCATTTCTGTTACCATCTGAATATTTGTGAAAGTACCATTGTATTTTAAAAAGCTAAACACAGCTATGATATCACATAAAATGCCTTGAATAAGAATTATTATGTGGATAAATAAATGTTTTATTTGAGAGTCAGTAGTTACCAGAAGATTGCTACAACACTTGGTTAAATCTAATAGTTGCATCACGAAATACTGAAATGATAATAACACAGCAAAGTTAGTTTCATATATTATTACATTTATTTTAACCCTGGTCTACATATGTGGACTATTTACGCAAATATGATATCAGCATGCTTTATTTAAACAATGAGCTTCACAATAACATGGTGTTAAAGATATCAAAATTACTGCCATGTCTGATTATACGGCACCAACTTTGACTGACTACCCAGGACAAAATGGATTATTATCACAATCGACATGGGATGATCATCCGATTACTAACTTAATAGTAATAATGGAAATAGTTATCCGTTTTATTGTATATTGAGGTATAATACGTCAAACTTGAAGACTACAGTCATTGCACGTACACAATGACAATGACATATGGCAATATAAAAGCCTATAAGTATATTCTTCATATATATTGAGGACAATTAAAAAAAAATTATTACATTTTTGTAAACTGTTTTATACTCACAAATGGAATACTAATTTGGGGTTGCCAGTATAGGGTAAATAGTGAATAAATGTACCTATATAACTGTTAATTGTCGGGGTTTTCATTAGTACATAATAATAAACACCACAAAATATACAATTACAATCACTTGACAATTCTTATACAATAGCAATTCTGTATTGGCAATAGTCATATGTATGGACTAAGACAACATTCAATAAGCAATGTTCTGCTACATTCAAATATTTGCAAGGTGAATACTGAGTGCAAGGCTTTATATCTATAGACTCATTCTGTAGTATAAAATTGAGTAAATATAAAAACAGGAGTGTGAAAGATAATCATCAGGATTTTTTTTTTAAGATTTCGCTATGCCGATGCCTTCAAAAGAACTATTTAGTGTAGTGCAACCTTATGTACCACCCCTAAAAATCGCATTATTTTTTTTTCAAGAATATCTACTAACATCCACTTTCCCTAACTTTCATCACATTCAAATGCAGTTTTTGAAATATCCCTTACTAAAGTGGAAGGCAGTTATTCAACAGTTCTACAGCAGCTCAATAACAATTACTTTAGCAGTTTTCAACAGTTTTATTACAGTTATTTAACTTGTCATACAATACATTCCAATAGATTAGTTTTATAACAGTAGCAGTTCAATAACAATTGCGATAACAGTTCGTAGCAGTTCGATAGCAGTTCTAAGGCCGAAATATGTAAGTTAAGTATAACTAATCATCGAATGCTCGATGGAATGGACGTATAAGAAGATATATAGTTAACTGATGTGAACTGCTACCATAGCAGTTGCCAGAACTGCTATGATGGTATGCAGTTGCCAGAACTGCTACGATGGCAATTTTGTAGCAGTAACAGTTTGATAGCAGTTTGTAGCAGTTCGATAGCAGTTCTAAGGCCGAAATATGTAAGTTAAGTATAACTAATCATCGAATGCTCGATGGAATGGACGTATAAGAAGATATATAGTTAACTGATGTGAACTGCTACCATAGCAGTTGCCAGAACTGCTATGATGGTATGCAGTTGCCAGAACTGCTACGATGGCAATTTTGTAGCAGTAACAGTTTGATAGCAGTTTGTAGCAGTTCGATAGCAGGTTCTAAGGCCGAAATATTTAAATTAGTTTTAGCATTTAACTGCTGTGAGCTGCTACGATGGCAGTTGCCAGAACTGCTACTTAACTGGTAACTAACATAACTCAGCTAATTACAATATACATATAAAATTTAAACTCTTGACAAATAATTTTTTTTTTAAAAAGAGACAATTGTTTACTATCTATTCAGCTGTTAAGATTAACTAATTGGTGAGCATGTAAATTAATGGCCTTAATGTCACATAATATAACTGCATGATATACATACAGTTTGAAATCTTGACACGAGGACCCTATATAATTAACCGTTGCCTAATCGAAACATACAAGACACAATATTGTCTGCTATCTTATTCAGCTGTTAAGTTCACCTGCTGGTGAGCTGTATATAGAAAACGGAAAAAAAACACAATCAATAAAGTATATTCAGTAGACAACGAAACATACTAATAAATATACACACTAAATATTTCATTCACAGGCCTACCTAACCAGCGTAGACTCGAAACGTCAATCCACACTCGCGTACCTGTTTCCTACCAATCAAATCTCTTTTCCAGGTTTCGCATCGAAGTTCCTGCTACTCGAACTGCATTTCTGTAGACTCGCACAAGTCGCCACGAAGTGTTCGAGTCCCCGGAAACCTGTACGAGTTCCTAACAACTTGTGCGAGTCTACGGAAACGACGGTTGAAGTAGTAGGGATTTCGGTGCGATACCCGGAAAAGGGGTTCGAATGGTAGGAAACAGGTGCGGGAGTGCAGATTGACGGTTCAAGTCTATGCTTGTTAGGTAGACCTGATTCATGTCAAGTATAAAGTTACCTTTTACAGTACTTTTCTCAAGTCATCAAAGCAAAAAGTAGCTTATAAATCTATAGGTTTAATTATAGTCTGTTTTTAACATTTGTTCGTTATCTTCTATTCAAACATAAAGAGATCGATATTACTTGTTAAAAAATAGTATGTATACATCAACTCGGAAAGCATGCACCCATCGAGTCTGTTCCCCAGAAAGTTTGGCTAGAGCTTTTGTGTTCTCTTGTACACTCTGATGTGTCCGTGAATTAAACAATTACAAAGTTACTCATTACAGGGTTCTTAGTCATATATAATTTTCCTTGAACAGATTATATAAAGGTAATTACTGTCTGTTGAAACGACTACAAGCTACCATTTAGTATAGAAAGCGCAGCCTTGTATCTGTGGCCGTTTTCTCTCACAGGCCTAATATTGTATACATAAAATTTATCATGTAGTGCACTTTCCTATAGAATATTTAGTCAGGGAAACATGATACACCATTTATGGCAGAAATTGGAGACAATCCCTACTTTAAAAATCGGTATGTTTTTATTTCAAATTTTGTAGTTCATAGAAAAATATATCAAAAAACAATTTCGAATACCAAACAACAGTTAAAAAAGAGATTTTATTTGATAAATATTTTATAGAATTTGCATGCTCATTTTGTAGCACAATTAGCGTACGAACGTAGTTTTTCTTGACGTCACTGTTTGAACAACAAGAAATAAAAATAAAAATTAACGTGTGTAGTTTTCAGTTAAGGAGGATTTTAAAAAATGCTTCATTGAATAATTCATAATGGCCTAATTTTAATTAATTTTAAAATCTTCATCCAGTTTCCTTACATGTACATGTACATATCCTGTGTACAATGGATATTTAATTGCATGCCAACACCGTGCGCGCGAATATAGCGTTTTGCTCATAAAAATACAGCTGCAAGCCGTAATGCAAGTGATGGTTTCATACCAAAATTACGTAACTATGTCAGTAATGCGCTCCCTTTCAAACTAGGTACGAAAATGCGCATCCGATTGTAAAACTATAATTTTTGATATTGGATTTCCAGTTTGACTCAGTCAGAGTTACTAGAACTGATTTTGAGGGCTTACAGCAAATGGTATAAGGACATAATTGATTGTCCCGTCCACTTCTATAGTAATTTCATGTAAGTTAAGACACTGTAAAAAATTCCCAAACATTGCGCGAAGAAAATTACCTGTTAGGAACTGAAGATTATTATGTATTTTTTACTCCCAGTTCATTTTTCGTGCAGGCAGGACCACCATGACAAAATTATTAGATCTATATAGTAATGTAAAAAACTATTGCATTAATTGCATTGCTCAGTAACGTGCCAAGCGTTACGGGACATTTCAATGCTGCATTACTTTTTTATACTTCTAGATAGCTCTTAATAATTTTAAAACACTTTGTGCACCCTATGTATTTTGTAACGCTTGGCACATTAATGGGCATTGCAAGACATATTACTTTTCTACATTACTCTTGCTCTAATAATTTTAAAACACTTTGTGCACCCTATGTATTTTGTAACGCTTGGCACATTAATGGGCATTGCAAGACATTACATTTCTACATTACTCTTGCTCTAATAAGTTTGAATTATTTGGCGCACTCTTTGTATTTTGAAACGCTTAGTACATTACGAGACATTACAATACATTACTTCTTTACATTGCTATCTAACACTAATAATTTTGAAATACTTGGCACACTCTATTATTTTGAACGTTTGGCATGTCAGGCTCTACATTCCTTATTTTGAAACATTTGGCACGGTAACATGCTAAAAGTTTCAAAACTAAACTTTAGTAAAGTTTTTACAATACTATTTTGAAGTTAAACTTTTGGCACATTAACTTGCAATTAAAAATGTTTTGAACTTTATCTATAAAAGTAAATAAAAGTATTATAAAATTGAGAAAAGTATTGCTTTTCCAGAACATTTTTCTACAATACAATGCTATAATTTCGAAATCCCTTGGCAGGGCATAGGGCTGCCGTATTGAATTACACTTAACAAATTGGTATAAGAACACAATTGACTTTCCCATCCACTATAGTAATTTCTAGCAAGTAAACATAACTCATTATAAAAATTTCCCAAAAATTGCATGAAGAAAATTACCTGTTACGTTAGTTGCTCGTCTCGGCATGCAGCCACTATATATATAACAAAAAATATAAACCAGCTGTAAATCATACTTGAGAGTACCCAGACATATATGGTCCTTGGTATCCCAGTTGTTTTAATACTTGAAATGTTTGTATTTCTAATATCATCAGAATTGATGATTAAAAAGAATATACAAATATTGTATATACATTTATTATAATTTGTAAATTTTTAGTTACAATTTAATATTTAAAAATTGTTTAACAATTTTTTTTTGGAAGGGGGCATGCTTTCTGCGCCTGATGGTAAATCCGCCACTGATATGTATGTGCATAATGATTATTTTTGATAATTTTACTGTTACAGAAAAGAAACTTGCTGAAAAGCTACGAAAATCTAACAACATTGGCTTAGAGACAGTGGCAGATATCTTAAAACAAATGGGACAAATTTATCAGCAAAGAGGACTTGATTCTTTTGAAGAAATTAAGCAAGCATCAAACTTGTTTGTTAAAGCAGCAGCTCTCTTTAATTCTGCAAAATTGCGTACAACTACTACAAGTAAGAAATTGGCAGTAAATGATGCAATAAAACAAAACGAACTTAACTTTTTAAATCTCATTGGTTGCAAATGTGATAGGACTCCTTTGTTCTTCAATGACGATATAAAGGCAGACATGGACTCTTTTCGTCACAACATCAATAAAGAAACAAAAACAATATGGCAAGATGCAAACGAGAATTATTCAAAAGACAGCATAGATGAAATTCGGATTCCACGAGAGAAAACGATTATTCAAAATACAAGAAAATTCTGTTACAAGATAGCCGGAGGCATGAAAAAAATTATTAAGAGGATTTTAGGAAAATGTTATGTTTTTCTAGGTTCAGCACCTCAAAAGTTTGCTGTAGCCGGCTTGGGTTCACTCGCACGTGAAGAAATGACACCTTATTCTGATTTGGAATTTATGATTCTTGTTGAAAATGAAAAGAGTGATAATCAATATTTTTAGAATTTAACTAATCTTTTTCACCTGTTTGTACTAAATCTAGGTGAAACAGCATTACCAGCAGTAGGTATAAAAACTTTAAATGATTTCGATTCTGAAAATGGCAGCTGGTTTTTTGATTCTGTTACTATTAGTGGATTCTGTTTAGATGGAGCAATGCCATGGGCTTGCAAAACACCTATAGGAAGACCTGACAGGATTAAAAAGAGAGGCATTGTACTTATCCAAACACCGGCTAGTATGGCTAAGTATTTAGAATTTGAAGCCTCTATAAAAGAAGGATATCACTTGGCAGAAATATTGAGAACTCTTACTATTATAGACGGTAGTCAGGATCTTTTAGACAATTGTATTCAATTATGCACTGTAGCAGGTGAAAATGAAAGCGTGAAACAGCGTGGATTAGAAATGTTGAAATCTGATACTAAAGAATATAAAGCAAAATTAACGTTACATGATCGAAATAAAGACAGCGTTCTGCTAAATGTTAAAAAAGAAATTTACCGACTTCCCACTCTTATTACAAACAGTTTTAAGTTAATTTGTAACTTGGATTGTAGTAATCCTTGGGATATTCTTGATGAAATGAAAGCACAAGGTCTAATCTCAGAGATGGGATGTCATAACTTACAGATGGCAGTTACTGTGCCAGTGCTCCTGAGGTTAATAACATACACAATAAATGGCGGACAGAAAGAAAATATCAACTTTTTACAACAATCGTTAAATTCAAAAGTTTCCTTTGAAAGGAATGTATATTATGTTAACTCTGTGGATCTTATTTTTCGATATTACTTTACAGTTTTACCTTTAGTAAAGTATCTGGATAAAGAAAACAACGTGAGTGATAATCTATCATTTAGCTCCTTTTATGAGAAAAACGAAGGAGTACAAGGAGATATTTACCATAAACTTCTCAGGTACAACGACGCTTGCAAGAGGTTTAAGATAGCTTTAAGCGAGGCTCCAGGTCATAGTGAAAGAGCTTATTTTCTAGTTAAAATAGCTTTGGTGCATGTTGCACGAGGTGACTATGACAGTGCAATGACATATCACCAGCAATCATTACAGATGCAGAGACAGATACATGGTAAACGTGCTCATTCTGATTTGGGTGCCTCGTTAAATAATATAGCATTGTTGTATGATAAACAAGGTGACTATGACAATGCAATGACATATCACCAGCAATCATTACAGATGACGAGACAGATACATGGAGAAGGTGCACATCCTGATTTGGCTGGCTCGTTAAATAATATAGCATTGGTGTATGATAAACAAGGTGACTATGACAGTGCAATGACATATCAGCAGCAATCATTACAGATGAAGAGACAGATACATGGTAAAGGTGTTCATCCTGATTTGGCTGCGTCGTTAAATAATATAGCATTGGTGTATGATAAACAAGGTGACTATGACAATGCAATGACATATCACCTGCAATCATTACAGATGAAGAGACAGATACATGGTGAAGGCGCTCATCCTGATTTGGCTGCCTCGTTAAATAATATAGCTTTGGTGTATGATAAACAAGGTGACTATGACAGTGCAATGACATATCACCAGCAATCATTACAGATAAAGAGACAAATACACGGTGAAGGTGCTCATCCTGATTTGGCTACCTCGTTAAATAATATAGCATTGTTGTATAATAAACGAGGCGACTATGACAATGCAATGACATATCACCAGCAATCATTACAGATGAAGAGACAGATACATGGTGAACGTGCTCATTCTGATTTGGCTGGCTCGTTACATAGTATAGCAATGTTGTATGATAAACAAGGTGATTATGACAATGCAATGACATATCAGCAGCAATCATTACAGATGCAGAGACAGATACATGGTAAACGTGCTCATTCTGATTTGGGTGCCTCGTTAAATAATAT
>JAOXYB010063945.1:0-24669 GCA_028565635.1 Phoronis ovalis
ATCTTATGATATAGACAATACATGTTAGTTCCTGATTCAATACTTATTTTATTAGACAAAACTAACGACACAATACTATTATAAAAGTATCAAAGCTTTAGAATACAGGAACATGATATAAAAGTATGTAAAAAACTTGAGTCTTTATTGGACAGTTTTATAGTTTTGGGTATTTGAAACCCAAATATTCAGGAGACTGAAACTTGCTTCTTATCTTCATCACGGCACATGATGGTAGTGGTACTCTAATCTTTTTTCCTAGGTATCCATATGTCCATATGACAAGTTGTCTATAGGCTGTGTATCGATATTTTCTGAAAAATGAATGAGTAATTTAACAATCAGCAAATGAGGCCACTTATATAAATATTATTAATAGTTGATTGCACTGTTATGCAATCCCGAGTATTCCAATATTTGTTATATCTACACTTTAGCACTACTTGGCAATCAGCTGTCAATGCACTAATCACATTTGGCACCATTTGTATAAAACTTACTTCTCCAATGATGGTTGCAGGTCAGCGTCACTATGCTCCTGTTTGTACTGTTGATATGCCGTTTCAAGTACATACGGGTTAAGGCATACACCCTCAAAACCTGGGTGATCAGTAATGCACCCTATGGCCTCTTCGACATCATTATCCAACACTTTGTCTTGGCATCTTAAGTCTTCCATGCAACAGTTCGACTCTTCAGGTGAAAGCATGATCTCGCAACAGCCGCAAACACACCTGCAAATGAACGCAACATGAATGTCGTGTTTTGGGTCATTTTAAAATTCTATAGATTCAATATATTGTTATTTTCACTTGTTATCGTTCTGCATCATTTTCAAAATGGAAAAATGTGATTTAGATACAACTTAAATCCGAAAACGTACCATCGACGTGAGTACATTACCATTTACGTACAAAGAGAAAGAAATTGCGATTAACATCAAACACACCGGCAACGGTAAAGCTCTCGACAAAATGCGGAGTGAGTTTGCTAAAATTTAGTTTCATAGCTAATTTATCTCTCCTGCATATATTTACAACAAATCAGTTGCTAGTAATTAAAGAATCCTTACCAATCTTTATTTAAAAGACGTTCTGTTCTGACTCTAAGGTCGTCCCCGACGGCGACAGCACCTTGCTCTATTTCGTCATCGTACTCTGGCTCGTACAAGTACCGTAATCCTCCTGTTTCATCTTGATTAATATCAGATAAAGTCTCCCCGTCCTCTACTACTTCAAAACTGAGGTTAAGCTCGCTAAATTCAATAGATAAATCGCAGTCATTGTGTACAGAATCCATGCTTGCTTTGGACCATGTAAAACAAGTGATGTCACATGTGTTTTGGTTTATTCAATCAGGAGACATAACTCCAAATAAAAACAGCCATTAAAAAAATGTATTTTATGGTAAAAGAAAACGTAAAATGAATTTGTTTTCTTCATTTAATTATTCTACTGACAATAATGCATCATAATCCAAACATTACTTCAATGTGTTTTGCCTTGTAAAAGAAGGGTATTTAGCTCTTTAATACAGCGACTATTTTCATCCTGATCATCTTCATTATTTTTTATCACTGTTGTCTCTATTAGCATCATCAACATATATTTGTGCCTTAATGCAAACGTAATCGAGACCACATGCCTTAATTCCGATTTCTGACAAATAGCTACACTGATCGATCATTATACTGTTCAGTGGTGAAATGACTAAAACAAAATGTCTACAATGTAGGAATGACTGCTCCCGCGTGGGTACTTGACAGAAAATTTAGTAGGGGTGTGCGGCCCAGAGTAAAAAACCATGACCCTGTGGTAAATAAAGATCACCAAAAACATACCCTGTCGTAAATGAAAAAACATGAAAAATATACCGTCATAAATAACTTGATCTCCCAAAATAGATACATTGTGTAAAATTCACTTGTAAATTATATACCCTGTGGTAAATAAATATGGAAAAATTACGAATGTTAATTTTTCATATCCGTTGTAAATGCGTTTTTCAAGAAATATACCCTGTATGATAAACAAATATTTTTTGAACATATACCCGGTGGTAAATATCCAACAAGAAAAGTATACACTGTGGTAAATAAAGCCTTGAAAAGCGTGAAAAACATACCCTGTGGTAAATGAAGAGCTGAAGAAAGAGGGCCTATTGGGCGGCATATATATATATATATATAGTGACTTTGAATGACAGTACCTCCCGGGGGACCGCCAACACATCACTTCCGTGGCCTACTGCAGCTGCTAAAGAGTCAATTTGTTCCTGTTTCATCTCTTTATTGAAACCAATGAAATCTTTACATTCACCAATGACAACATCCATTATGAAAATATTCTAGAAAATTTGCGTACAATTAATAATTTAATTCTAATTTGCTATTTTTGAACATAATTATATATAATTTTTAGTTTGAATTGTTTTATTAATTTCACTAATTTGACATCATATTATGGTCAAAGCTTACAGTTCATACCCTATAATTCTAATTGTTATTTTATCTGTGTCAGTATACATTATTGAGTAGTGATACGGTCGCGGACTGGTATTTAGCCAAAATCGGCTTGTGATAAGTCCGCGTAGACAGGTCAGTGCTGGAAAACATCACGATAGTGGAAGCGCTACCTGGTGGGAGACATTGAAGATGATCTGGTCTCCATTTTGGAAAGTACAGTCATTGGACAGAAGGACGCGAAATAAATGACAGGCTCATCTCAGCTTGTGCACAAGGAAATGGGACATTATTGATATATTACACTCTAGGATCAAAAGTAAGCAAAAGCAAAACATAGTAACCATGACAGTTACAGATTTCTACAGAGGTTGTCGTTTCAATGATGAAAATTTTACTGGTTGTTATTTAATGGAAACTCATCACAAGAAACTGTCATGTTTTTGCCATCAGTGTGAATAACATGCGACAAAAAAGAAATTACATAAAAGATTTGAAGCAGTTCTACTCCTAGACGGTCATTTACTGGATCCCTGAAGTCTTTTGTACAAGTACCACTTTCTTAATGAGACTTAAAAGTTTTGATTTGGGGAGATTTGGTATATAAATAGGTCATCAAAGCGTCTTCCTAGGAATTTCTATTATCAGTAATGATCCAAAGAAGTGTAATCTGTTATGAAAGTGATTCCCGTGATAATTTTTAAGAAAATCCAAGAAAGATCAATTTTATTGAAGAAAATTTTGTTAAAAAGTTACCACCTGAAATATTCTTAGTGACCATACGTTGTCTCAGAACATATTGAAATTTGATGGTGAGATAAGTCCGATATCAGACAACAATTGGGATTTGTATTCAGTTCACCAAAAGAAGAAAAAAGAAACTGCAATAAACGGTCTAAGAACCGATTTGATTAATTGCGTTGATAGAGTGCATCCAAACAAATTTTTACCCATCTATTCTTCTATCAAACGTCATATTTTGTCCATTACATACAACTGTGAGGATAGTGGAGAAACTGTTAAACTTACAAATTCAGAACATCATGTCGGAAGGGAACATGTTAGAACAGGCTAAAAGTTCCATAGCTAAAGACAATCTGATACAGAAGTTGGAAGCCAATATCAACAGAATCACACAAGCCAGAACCTGGTTCGCTGAATAAAGTTCTGCTTTTGCCATAATTAGTCCAGTGCCAACAGGAAATGACGTTTTTCTACATGCCATGACCAATGTAGTTTCATTATGAAAAATCTAAGTGAGTTAACTCTGTAACAAGGACATTCATCATAACATCCAAATCCTTTGATCAGACCTGGCCCCTTCCTCAAGACCAGGTAGGACAGAGGGGTCTACTTGTTGAAGACCATATTTTGGAGATATGACAAGGCTCAGATAGATCAGTACCAGTTTCATGGCGAATGCTTTTACCAGCTCTTTTATACAAGGTAAACATGGAAAAATGTTACACTTTACTATGCTTCAATATTTATAAACAATATGAACGTTGCTCTTTCACAACTTAAAGCAGAAGGTGGAGAACACGCAAAATTACTTTCACAATTGATATTATTTCCAGCATACAACAAGGTATGGAGCTAAATCAAAGTCTGATTCTATCCTGGCAATTTTTGAATTTGAGAATTTGCCATGATTTTAAACAGTGTTCTATCCTGGAATTCTTCAGGATTCCAAAAGAAAATGGATTAATTCAAACACTTATTTGAAGCCTTAGCTTCCACTAAAGGTTGACAACACGAACCTTTAATAAAAAGTCATTACAATGTTACTAATGTGAAATATGCTTTAGAAAACATGAAAAGAGGTGGAAAAACAATAATTGCAAGAAATAACAATTAAAAGCATTGATCGATACAGACGAAATGGTGCTGCATCCCAGAAAGAGTGGAAGACAGTCAAGTATGAAGACCATGACTAGGAAAGGAACACCAACATAACTCTCTGCAATAGAATGTATCAATTCGTACAACATACTCAAGTAGAAGGCAAACATTATGTTACTTATGTCAAAGGAGAAAATTACAATTCTCATCAGCAAGAGTAGTAGTTTGTAACACTGGCAAAAAGCTCAACTGCGTATTCATAAAAACAGGAACATGGTGCTTCTCACTAGACAGAAATAACCAAGTTGATATTCTTACAAAGCTGGAACAAGGACTTAACCAATCAGAGATAAGCATGTAACTCTGATTTTATGTGTTTAATTAGTTCTTGCAGTTTTCACTTTTTCACTTAATATATTTATAGAGTAAACACCAAACTATTACACAGTAATGCAAATAGATTGGATCACTCCATTTTATATAGTACAGATAGTAATAATTTACTTTGTGACCTGGATAACAGTAATACAGCTAGGTAGTGCATTTAAATCGACTGATCTCATAGTTTCAGTAAAAAAAACCCATTAAAATATGAAGCCAACAGATTTTAAGTTCCTAATTTCACATTAAAACTATTATGTTAAGAAATGAAAGGGTCAAAAAATACTTTGCTGCATTCTTTTTTAACCAAAATTTAATACCACTTTCAAAAACTTTCTACACATTAATATGCAAAAATTGTTTTAAACTCCTCAAAGGGAAATTTCACTTTAACGGCAAACTCAACATAACGGAGAGAATATTAGTTGTCACAGAGTTCTGTGGAATGTTACAAACATGAGAATGCCAATTATATGTTGCAAGTACCTAGTATACACCAGCTTTTATCTTATCTTCTATATAGGCTTTCTTGTTACTGACACCTTGGAATTCATAGAACGGAATCTGTAACCAAAATTAAATGCAATAAACATAAGTCAGTTAAGATATTTCATGAATACCCTTTAATCTTGTTTAGAAAATATACATTTAGTTTTATAATGGACCAAAGAATCAAATTCTTGCGATAACTTCAGGAAAAGGAAAATAACCTTCAGAACAGCTATATCAAAGTCAAAATGACAAAAAGAACTTGCATGCATAAGTGCAATTTAAAGTTTCCAAATACACAGTTTCTCACAAAGAAATGTAAAAGACCTGGATGAAATTTAACATGGTAAAACAGTAATTTCAGGCTTTCTCACTAGGTAGATTTGTAATTTAACTGTGATTTACATGGTGAGAAAGTTTTTTTTCTTTGTAACATTCCTGGCCAGTTTTGACATTTTTTTATTTTGCAAAAAAAACTGTGTACTGAAAGAGTTTTAATTGGACATTTGTATATTAGGTCTACACCTTGTTTTTCACTTTGATTTGTGTTTTGGAGGATGTTTTATCTTCTCTAAATTTGTGGCAAACCTTCGATTCTTTATCAATTATAAAGAGTAGATGGCAGTAACAATAAAGATTAAATACCCATCACAAGTTAATGTTTCTGCATATTACAAGCAACTTAACACAATATTTGAATGACAATTTAATATGGAAGCAAAATAATTATCTATGAAAATACATGTTTAATATTACAAGCAACTTAACACAATATTTAAATGACAATTTAATACGGAAGCAAAATAATTATCTATGAAAATACATGTTTAATATTAATTAGAATATTTTCTAATAACATTAGAACATGATCTTTATTTATAGTAACTAACCTGAATGACCTCATAACCCTTGGCAACTAGCTGTCGTATCTTTAAAACATGAAGTCCAAGCAAATTTAACTTGATGGCACGAGCAGAGTTGCGACAACCAAAAAAACAGTTTGGTGGTAAAACAACAATAGCAAGCTGTCTACTGGAGTTATCAAAACAATTAACAGTAATATCTGCAAAGAAATGGGAGAAAACTCACTGAACAATTACGGCAAGTTCATACATTCCACGACCTATTTACAAAATTTGTACACATCTGTATTATTAAATATACACGACTCATCAAAACTTACTAAAAATACTTCAAACATTGTTTTTTCCCTGAAGATCTGTAGTTTGCAGCGGTGTCTGTGTCGACAGTTATATCATAATCATGCAAAGGAAACATTTCTAGTCCCGTACCGACAGAAAACTACTGAAACACTATAATTGTTAAACTCAGTTACCTGCACTTTGAAAGTGTGGCAGAATGAATTTTAGTTCCAGCAAGTATTTTGTTCTGTCTAGACTATTTATCACATCTGAAAGCATCTGCTCTCTTTCCCATAGCTTTCTTCGATTCAGTTGTGGAAGTCGACCATGTATGGGATGGTCCTAAATAACAGAATGAAGATATCACACATTTTTCATAAGTTAACCACACAGACAATTGTGTTTCACAAAGTAGAAAAGCATGTACATTACACTGCTACATATGGCAAATATTTTAATGCAATATTACCATTATCATTCCTGGGAGGTGCATTCATGTACTCACTGATCAATTTGATACTTTGTCCCCTATTACTACTACTCACTTTTGAAAAACTTTGACGGAAGCCTTCAGGTAATCGATATCCAGTATACTCCAAACATTCAATACCAACAGTTTGATCTAACAGGAAAATATCACGAGCAAAGTCAATTTTACTCCTTCCCAATTTGCTTAGATATGTTGGGTTTAAAGCTCTATTAATAAGGTCGACAGGAAACTTGTTTACGAACGCTAAGCCCAACAGTGTCATAACCAAGCAGTGTGGAAAAGTATCAATCTCTCTCAGTCTTTGCTCACTGTTTAATTCTTCCACAGCAAGGTTATAAAACTCACTTTCTGGATCCTGATACTGAAAGTTACCAAAATTAAAAGTTAATCTGCTCAAGTCCTTAATCCTCCATGATTTTGTAGTCGACTGGTTTTGTACATATGAAGAGGAAGCATGTAACAGTGTTTCTGTTGTCTGCTGAAGATTAAAGGAGCACCAAACAGCATGAGTAACAGCTATAATTGACAAATTATTCATTCTCATTGCTAATGCATCAAACATGTCCAATATTGATTCTGAAAGTTCTTGATTTACTCTAGCTGTAATTCTACCTGTGGATTTATACACACATTTTAAAATAGCAGCAATCTCTATGTTTTCCAAATCTTCATGTTTTCTTGCTAACATTTTGACAATTTGGTTTAATAAGCTCATTGACGTGAATTTAGACTGGGTTTTAAAATATCCAATGCAGATCACAGCCAATTGCTTTGCACTAAAATTGTCTAATAAAGTGTGCATCCTTTCTTCAATATGTAATAAGGTTTTATCACAGATACGTCTACAAATGCTTGCATAAAACATTATTTGCACAATTTCATTATGGTTCATATCATGAGGAGATAGTCTGCATATCTCCTCAAAAAATTTTGCCACTTTCGGGTGTTGAAAATTTAACTGAATGCTAAACCATGTATTTAATACATGAAAGCAGTTTTGATGTCCCCAATCTTTAACATTGCGGCAACTATAAGTAACCATCTCCTCCAAACAATCAAATTGCTTTGTTCCATAATTCCATTCTACCACATGTCTTCCAACTTCTTGTGTTACGTTAAACAAGTCAAAACTTGATAAATTATGAATGCTACACTTCAATGTATACCAATCTTTACTGTCACAATTGTTTTGTTTTAATCTATTTATAAAAGGTGCCAGTCTTTTATCATTGAAATTTCCAACAGATTTGGATTCTACATTTAACATGTTTTGAATACATTCTCTGTGAACAATGTTATGGAAATGGGAGATTTCCTGTTTAACATTTTTATCCGACCATACTATTTTACTTTTAAATTTTTTCTTCAATATAACTTTGTCTCTCAACGTTTCTAACTGCAAGTGTCTATTGTTCCTGTATCCTTTGTTCTTGTTTGTAGAGTATGGCGCTTGTTGCAGCAGTCTTTTCAAACCGCTTAAACCATTCTTAATCTTATGCAACTGATGAAACATGCAAGTTGTACAGCACATTTTCATATCATTAAACTGTCCACTAGATTGCTGTTTGTAACCCTAGAAAAAAAGAAAGAAGAGTAGAGACATGTTTTGGAACACATTTCATATACTAATAAGGAGGTACCAGTCATGAAATTATGCTTTCATACATAAGTTATCACCTAGATTAAATTCACTGTTTTTCGAGGTGAAGACTTGTGCACAACTTAACGATGTCTCTACAAAACCAATTTCAAAAAAAATGTACGTTTACTAAGTACCTTTGTTCAACTATTTTAAATAAACTTGATTCTCAAATTAATACTTTATACCAAACACAATTCATCACCTCTATATCATTCATCAAAGAAATACTACATTTGAATGAGTATACACTACACAGTCATACAAATAACGACTCATTACCCATCAATATAATGATAATTATCTGACACAACCCGTAAATAAATATATATCATCTTGACATTTCTTCTATGATATGACTTCTTCAGAAAACTAACAGTATCTACTATCACCACCAGATGGTGAGGTAGTGACCAACTGAACATATAAGCTGTTCCAACTGGTATGCCCCCTTTTATTATCCAATAGCTCCCTTAAAAATGTATTCAATTTGTTATTCTCTTATTACGATCACACTGGTGAATTCTCAGTCGATCATATGATTGTTGACAGCTTAATCTGCAATAGCTGATTTTGTCATGTCCTCCACTGAGGATCTTCTACTAATTCTAGTGTAAGCTCTATTGGATTTCATTACTGTCTCTTTTTAATGTTACTATACTCTTACCACTTCTGAACCAGTTTATTAGTGATCACCACCTAGTAGCCATTTAGTATTTGAAGAAGTCTTTTGTCAGATAGAAGACGAAACACAAGGTTATTAATATATATATTTATTGGTTGCCTCAGACAATTAACATTATGGATTTATATTACCATCCTAATGAAATTATTTGATCGTCGCATTACACAGTAAAAATTGTATGAACTCTGTTTTAACACCTTTAACATAATAGTTAAAAAAGGAAAGACAACCCAGAAGGCCAGTACAATTTAGGCTGCTCGGAGTTACTTCCATAAATTACAGTTAAGTTAAGCATTTAACCATGAATTTCAAAATATTTTTGGAGTTTTACAACAATACAAATTTAATATCTTAGAATTCATAAGGGGCATGTAAATTTTTACTAAAGCAAATCTATTTGAATAGATATATTATTTTATCTATATTCACATAGTCTTGCATTTTACAAATCCATCCACACTGGGTGATGACATATTTCAATTAACAAACCAAAAGGCTTAACAAAGAAGTGAAAGCAATCAAACAAGATAATTTGTCAAATGTAATATTTATGATATTTATGAAATACATTATTGCCCATAAAATAGCATTAGTATAAAATAAAATTCGACCTGGAACAGTGATGTAAATCATGTGAAGCTTATCATAATAATATAGAAGGATATTAAGACGGATGACAAGAAGGTAGACAAGAATGAAAACAAGAAGGGTAATAAGAATGATAAGTGTCAGTTTTATTATAACTATCTTGTTTGGTGAAATAGTTATTTTTTATAGTCTGTTCTTCAGTATTTTTTCAAATAATACCAAGAGTAGTACCTAGTCTGGTATCAAGGTAAGTGACTAGAGGTATCATATTTGTTAATTACACATTTAAAAACTAATTAGAATACAGAGTATTATTTTTCCGAGAGTTAATGTTTCACATTTTATAATGCTATTCTAAAGTTTCTTTTGTTAATATTTATCTCTAAGTTGATTTCAGTGTCACCGGAGCTATACATAAGTAGGAAGTGTTATTTTTAAACAGATTTTGCGCAAAAATCTTCTGTTTTTTTTTATCGCAATGCATATATGTGTCAACCTGTTCACTTTATGAATGGTACTTTAAAAATTCACTGGCCACATTCGATATCGCATATCCCTGTTCTCTGTAATATTGTTTACTTAAAGCATACTAGTTATTAAGCATAGGTATTTAGGACTGGAGTACATAGTCATATTTTCAGATGCTTGCGGGATGCCTTAGAGAGGACATGTATCCAGCACTTATTGCATTTTTATAAATTGAGCTGCAAATGTACGTTGTTTGAAACAATATCCTTGAAATTACAAATGGCGTCACTATTAGAATACATCTAATGTATAATCTGTATTGATTATTCATGTTTTGTAAACATAACATCATTATTACAGATATGGCTCCTAATTAAGAGAAAGGCTGTTAGGGCTTTGAGTCACCCTGAATGATATTGTTAGATCAAGTAGGAGAAGAAGGATGTGGACATACATTTATTTGAATGCCAGAGAAAACTTGACCCGGAAAATGTTTGAAAACAGTCGAATCAATATAAAGTGTAATGGCCACAAAACTACATTGCACAAAATCCATCTACTATTGGTTCAGAGTGGACAAAAGATCTGTCAGATGCTCAACTTCTGCAATATCCAGATCTTGTAACATATTTGATTGATAAGCAGGGTCATGATTCACAATTACTGAAGGCATACAAGAATCTAGGTGGATACAAACTATGCCAAGACGGCAAGGTCACTAAGTAGGACACCTCATGTTAAAGGTTTTGTGTATTTCAAGTTTTCTGTGGAGCCAACAGAGACAGAAAGCTCCTCTGGAGAAGTTGCCTAAATATAGCAATTGGTGTATTATGAAGATAACTTGGGAGATTGTTTCTGCGTGTTCTCCTTGTGTTGGTAGGAGATGGTTGTCATCGCCATGTCGCTGTGGTGTTATTTGAACTAGAGGAGTGTTGAGAAATGTTTTATTTTACACAGGCAGAAAGTGCAAATGGAATAGAGGTTAAAAGTTAAATGTGGGATCTGTTAAGTGAAAAGATCTTGTTGTAAAGCCTTAGCTAGTTTGTGTAGCACCGGAGCAACAGGAACCTTTAGTTAAGACAACCCAGATAGTAGGTATGGCAGCAAAAGAAATGTACACATACCTTAAATTTGTTTACCTGCTGCTATCAAGGAATTTACCTTGGAAAAGCCATGGAAATGTTTGTGATGTTTAAATTTTCGTTTGGCTTTCTCATTTTAGCAAGTCAAGCTGCTTGAATTCTTGAAATAAAGAACATATATTTATTCGATAAGATATTTAAGTTTTGTTTCTTACAAATACAAAGCAGATTTTGCAAATCCATTCTTTGGTTTGTAGGTGAATGACAAACTGAATTGGAATAATCCAAATAAAAGCATGTTTTCAAGCTTTAGTTTACAATTATGTGAATACTAATCATTTATTAAAGTGTTTCTATCAACTTGCCCAATATGTTTAATAAATATTGTATGATATAAGTATATATGCAGGTATACACATTCTTCTAAGAATGTGTGCACAAAAAAGGCAGATTTCTAGCATTACGATACCTGTTTTTTGGCATGGTGCTGGTTATAAACACATACAAGGCTATAAATGCGGATGTACTGTTATAAATAAACCAATAGCTACCCAGATATGTGAAAGCAGGAAGTGAGTAGTTTTATTGCATTTAAGAAACGGCAACAATGGATTGTGCTGCTATGCAACACAAGGTATTCTATAAGTTCTTTGAAGTTAAAACTGTGGAATGAAGTTTACATCTAATTTTATTGTTTATTGTTTATGATACATTAATTATGTTTATCAGTACTTCTTGAGTATATTTGCTAACAATATGTCTCGTAATTCATGATCAAGGAAATATAAACGTTTTATATGCAGCAATTTAACAATGATGGTGAACGATTGCACATAAAAAAATAAGTGTAAAACTTTAAAAAACATACCATAAGCTTAATACAATTACCAAACAGAAGAAAGCTTAAAAAATGCAGAATTGAATGTGAAAGCAACAACAAAGCAAATTAAAAAGATCAGCAAATGAATAAAATGCAATCCCATGCCATTTTCAATTCTTATACTGACTTTGTAGTTGTTTAATCAATGCCTTCAAAAGGAAAGATCCATCACTGGGGTTGTATAAACTAGTAGCAGCAAAACTATGATACACCATCCGAATTCACAAACTGGTGCATTGTGGCTTTTGCAATGTTTTAATATTGGATGGCACAATTATTTAAATTTTATTACAATAAAATGCCTATTAGTACAATTACACAAGAATACAGCAAGACTAAAAGATCCGATCTGCTTTTAATGAATCTGTACACCTCGACTTGATGCTGCACATAAGAATCTGATATTAATTTGACAGTTCTGGTTTTCAATCAAGTATCAAGGTAGAGCGAATCTGCATACCTGAACTTTTACAGGGGATGTAAAAGAACGACTGAAGACAAACAGCACCCTGGTAGTGATCACCCTCAGTCCCAGTATGTGATTAACTTATTCTGTAAAGTAAACACTGGATAACAGTGTCCAGTCTTATCAATTGTTCTTATTTAAGTCATGTTTACATTAAGAGTAAATCTATTAAAACAAGATCTGCTCCGATGAAACATCGTACACTTTGGTATACTTTAGAACGCATAGCAATAGACATAATGGGATCTTTGCCTAATCAGACCAGGTAATTAATACATATTAGTGGTAAGTGATTATTTTACCCAATGGGTCAGAGCATACAGTGTGTGCGATCTCTCGCTTAGTTTGAATTTGTTCTATATTCTATATTTTGTTTGTTTGTGTGTGTGCTCCAGCCGTTTGCTTGTGTGTCCTGCACTTTTGTTGAATTACTAACTACTACCTACCATATGAAAACAATGTATAATAGTATGATACAGAATGTTATTTGCGATATGTGAAACAAAATGTATAAAAAAAGTGTGTGTAACTATTGTGAAAAGGACACCGCAAATGAACAATATGTTAAGTTAGTTAAAGGAATCATTAAGGAACATTATCAAGAAGTGACCAGACTATTTTTAACATTACAAGAGAAGTTATATACATGCTTCATGACTGTGGTCTGAAAAAGTGGTCAGCCCCACCCCTACCTGTGGTAGTAGTCATTGTTGGGACCAGTGATGATACCTCCAACAGTAGTCAACATAGCCCAACAATGGTACACCATGTTACAACAGGCAACGAGGAGACATGTTAGTCATGTTCCATTTAGCTAAGTTGAAAGCTTTTGTAGATAAGTGGATTAGCCTGAGACATGATACTTTATGCTAAAATTAGTAATTATTAATCATTATTTCATACGTATTATTTTGTGTTTAAGGGGGCGAGAACCTTTAACATACTATAACTTGCAAAAAATATTGATATTTTCCTTTTTTGTGAATTCTGCTTGGTCATATTCTTTGGAATAAATTTACGAAATAAAGTCTGCTTTTTTCGATGATTTTTAATGAAAAAACAGCTTTTCTGCAAGACCGGTGAAAAATCCGAGTTTGCTAGAAATACGTGATATATACGCTCCTCCTACTATATACGTCATTTGACCTAGATCAACATCACAGCTCCTGCGAAAATGGCTACTCGAAAGAAGCGTGGTGCAAAGCCCTGTGGAAAGTCGCCAAAAGTTGCCGCGTCCGCGGCTTCAAGAGCATTTTTAAGCTTCTCGGACAAAAGGTTCATATTGCAATCAACCGGAGAGTTGGTTTGCGATGAGAAATGATGATGACGACGAGTTGTATGATTTCGAATCGGACACCGAATCGGTTAATGCTAATGATTCTAGCTCGGATTTGTTGCATTCAGCTGAAGCCAATGATCACAGAAAGTTTTTAGGGTGTGATAACGATGGTGGCGACGCAAACGATAATATCAGCGTACTATCTGAAGAAGTGGAGGAAGTGTGAGGTCGTGGAATTGTAGACTTCAGTTTATTAATTAGCAGTTTAGAAGGCATTGCCGTGTGCAAAGAATGTGGAAGGGGGTCATTGAAATTAAGGGAATTGAAAAGATGGGGTTTTCAACAAGATTTGGAGTGGTGGTGTCCGGAGTGTGGTTTCATGAGAAGATGGGAAACATCGAGGAAAACTGGTAGGACAGTTAAGGTTTATGCATAGGTGAACCGCAGTTTAGACACATGTGTCACATATATTTGAATCTCGTTTTGTTGTTGCTAATAAATTGTTAAATCGTCGCTTCCATGTTCTGGTACGAGCTTCGATGTTATATTGTTTGTTTGTTTGCGTTACTAGTCTTCATTTAAATTCAGTAATATACCTTTTTTTCGGAAACTTTTCTACTTTGTAGAAATAGAAAATACGCTTTCGGTAATAAAAATGGCGGAAACAGTAGCTTGTTTCACATTATGTCATTAGGCTTACATGACCGTACACAGTAGCTACAATGGCATGCAGACACGACTAGTTATATATTGGAATTCTAGTATTTTCTCGTTTTTGAAATTCAACAAATTCTCTATTCTTTTATGGTATGGTATAGCTAAATACTGTATTTTTTAGGGAGGTCTAGTGATGTTAATCGAATAAGTGTTTTTGCTGCAAGAAGTACGAGTATTGGTAGAAAAGGGTTGTCAAAATTCTGTGCTGTGATGGATTTACCAACACCAGTTTGCCAGAAGTCCTTTAGGAGTCATATGGAGGCTCTGAACGACAAAGCATCAGATGTTATCGAGACAAATTATTCAGAAGCTGTCCAGAGGTAAATATATACTACAAAAATTTTTATAGTTGTGTTTACTTCCATGCTACTATTTTTGTTTAGATTTTAGTGCCCTCAAAATTGGCTAATTTGATCAAAATGCAAGCTTCGAGTCGTCACTGTTTATCAGGACATTGTTTTATTTATATAGAACTACAGTAGGTAAAATATACATTATAAATGATAATATAAAATATTAGTCTGAATGCCATAATGTAAATGAAATATGTCAATTACTTTAATTCTGCATGTTTTCAGTTACGAGAGAAGTTCCAAGATGGTGGTGTAGAACATCTTGATGACACATTAGATATTGCTGTGTCATGTGATGGAAGCTGGACACAAGTATTTGTATATTGTGATGTATATTATCTTAAATTTTGTTCATATTTTATAAGTTGTTTTGATCAATCAGCATTGCTTGTTTGGGAGGTTTAATTTTAACATTCATTTGTTTTCTTGTTTATTACTGTAGAAACAAGTTTTGTTCATGAAGTGTATGAAAAAAAACTTATCCATTCTTTGTTTCTCTTATAGGTTGGCTTTGCTTCCATGCACGGCGTGGTTAGCGTGGCTTCGTTAGATAGTGGAAAGGTGTTAGATAGCCATACGATGACCCGGAAATGTATCCTGTGTGATAAATGGCAAGACAAGCCAAGAAATGCAGATTATTACAATTGGTATGAGAGCCAGTGAGCAGTGTGTCCTCAACCATGATGGCTCTTCTAAGAGTATGGAGGCGGAGGGTGCTGGCACCCTTTGGTGCAGGTAACTAGTGTTGCAATTTATGCTCAAGTCTGTCCTGTATGATTTACACAAGAGTTTCCATAATTACACTTCGGTATTATAAATTAGAAATGTTTGTTTCACCGACTCGCAAGCAAGGTTAACTATCAGATATTAGTTTGTGACATTACTTTAAGAATAGTTAAGAAATTAGTTTATTGCATTAACTAAGAAACAGACATTGATGTGTAATTAACGGAATTTACAACACTTTAGGTTTCTGTTTTTAGATCACTTGACAAGCGTTACACTGTTTTTGTTGGTGATGGTGACTCGAGGGCATAGAAACAGGTGTTAGAGGCAGACCCATATGATGGTGTTCATGTTGAAAAGGAAGATTGTGCTGGGGACATTCAAAAACGCATGGGTAGCAGATTGAGGACAAAAATTAATTCGTTTAAAGGTATGCTGTTTGATATGTTGTAACATTATGATTCAAACACTCAAATGTTTCTCCTTTCAACATTTAACATTTAGATTTGAATAACTAGTAGTTTCTGTACAGTCTGACTTTTTGTATAATTTAATTCATATAATAAAATGGTTATATTTTGAACTCATGATAAAGTAACACTTTTACAAACAGTCTGTTGAATAAGTCGGCATGTTATCCTAGCTACATCATATCTGTTGAAAAAGGACAGAATAGTCGAGTACATTACCCTTGTTTATCATGCTTGAGCATTAACATTTTGCATTTTGATGTAAACATTTTATATGGAAGGTTTAGTATAAAGTATAGCCAATGCACAATGTCTTGTAAGTTTGAAAATTCTATTTTCCAGGTAGAAAGTTGGAAGATGGGAAAGGTTTGACCGGAAAAGGGAGATTGACACTGAAAATGGTGAATACATTTCAGGTGTGTTACGGTATGGCAATACGCCAAAACAAAGGTGATGTGGAGAAGATGTCAAACTCAACAAAGGCAATCCTTTGCCACTATTCTTCTACTTATGAAAAGCCACAACATGATTTTTGTGTGCCAGGTCCTACATCATGGTGTAAATACCAGAGACAAATCTACAGGAGGAAATGCTTACAAGCCTCTGAAATATCCTCTACCACCAGCTATTCAAAAAGAGTTTCAGCCAGTTTTTGATGAATTATCAAATTTAGATCTACTACATGGTGTGCGAAACTGCCATACTCAAAACCTGAACTGCATAATGTTATGTGGAACCAAAGTGACAATATGTAGGACCTTTGGAAGTTCAACTAGGCATTACTTTGGCCATTTGTGTGTTTAATTCCGGCAGGCTCTATACAACTACACGCATGTATGACAAACTTGGTGTAACTTTAGGAGCCAATGGGTTAGGAATGTTGTGCAAAATGGACAAGGTTAGAGTGAGAGATTGCGAATATAAGTCACTGGAATCTACAAACTTGCACCGACAGTTGCTCCATAGTAACAGAGCTGCTAAGCAAGACAAGTTAAAGTAAGCAGAGGGAAAATCTTATGCCTCTGGCAGCTTTGACTCCAATGTTGCTACGCCTTGTGCTTCAGTGGAAAAAACTGAGATGCTGCAAGAAGTGTGGTAAACCTATGAAAGGGCACAAAAAGCACCAGTGGGTAAAGAGTTGACTAGATGTACTGTAAAGTCCGCAGCATCATCTTGTCATTTTTTCTGGCGTTTAATATACGCTGTGAATGCTGCCAACTTTGCAGTACATTTAGTCACTATGATTGTGTATGTATTATGTCACATATGGCTGTTTCTGTTTATTGCTTTGGTTAAAGAGTTGAGTATGGTCAGTGTGATTTGATGTATTGTAAAGTCTGCAGCATCATCTTGTCATTTTTTTTTTGCATTTAATATATGCTGTGAATACTGCCGACTTTGCTGTACATTTAGTCACTCTGATTGTGTTTGTCACATGTAGCTGTTTCTGTATTTTAATGTACATTTTAATCTTAAATTGTGTTTTATTATAGTTGTGCAAGTAATAAATTAAAACAAATTCTAGGAAAACACCGCTTTTCTTATTGCATCTTGAAATGTATAATCCAATAATAAAAAGGTGACTGGTAAAATACTTGGACTTGTTACGTAACTTGAAGAATGAGACGAACTCGTACTGATAAAATACATTACGACTTACTGTTACATGTATGTAACTTGACAATGATGTATAAATTGAGAAAAAAAATATCATGTTCTGGCAATGATGTACGATTATATGTATTTTTATTTGAATGTATTACAGTGAGCTGAGGTAATTTAAACTTATTTTGATACAAACATGTACATACAAATAACTTGTTATGCCTAAAATAAACCACTTGCTGTAAAGGAATGATGCTGGTACATCTATTTAGATCTACTTAGAAGTTAAAAATATTTTACAACCATATTTACAAGTATGATAATAACTCGATATATAGTCTCTAAAACATAACACAGTGACACCCATCTCTACTTGAAATGTATCTTTCCTAATTTCTCCCTTTATTTGTCGTGGAAGACGAGCTCCAAGATAATTCAAAACGACAGGAGGCCAAGCATACAAGCAGTCTTCAGAACTAATTTCTTGTCTGAAAAAAAAAATTCGACTTACAATAGGAAAATAAGATGGGTAGAAATTGATTTAGCTATACTTCTTTCTTTTTGCAAAATCGTGCATATTGTGGATTATATATAATACTATGAATGTAAAAAAATGCGCCTGCAAACATTTGGCTAAGGTAAGTATGATTTTCTTACTAGTTGCACTTTGTATTATTCAATGTTACCCCGTGTTACTCTTACCTTCAGGTCTCTAGCCCACTTGCTATAGAACTGGTATCTTATTATCTCCTCACTTTTTCCTTTCTGTTTTTTTCCCACAATCGTCATCTCCACGGCATCCAGAAAATTCTTTGCTTCAAAGCTGAAAAGAGATACAGAATTTGTAAAACTAAACAGTTTCTCGCGTATTCAGTTTAAAATACCGGGACGGGTCCTGGATCAGTGCGATCCCGGATACCATCGTTAAGTTTGATTAAGTTATGCTTCACTCACCCATATTCCATGCATTCCTTCACCAACTTCTCTGTTGCCTTTTCAATGTTTGTTTTCTTGTAGGCATCGTGATCATCAATTATTTTCACGTAATAATTTGCAATAAATAAATCTACTCAGAAGCGTATACAAACTTTATCTTAGCTCCGCCCATATTGACCTATATACCCATAATATGAAAAGCCCCGCCCACATAATGAATAATCCAGGTCACATGATTAAACTTTTTGCAGAATTGGCTTCCCATTCGAGTATTTTCGACGAATCATGGGCCGAAATTTTATCGACACGTGTCGGAACTTATTTTATATGCTTTTCAGCTTACAGACAATTGGTTTCCTGCTGTTTTGGAGTGAAAATTGCCGCATGAGGACTGTTTGAAGTTTATAGGGTTAAAATCTCGATTTTCTAGTCTTTTGAATTTGTGATATCTGCTGTGATTTGAATTAATTTAACTTATTATCTCAGTATGTTATGAAAAGTTTTAGTGGCTGTATCACAAGAAGACACTGATCCTCAATAAAGTGTCTCGGATTTTTGAAAGGGCGTATAGTTTTATTTTCAGGGACATGTCTAGAATAAAATTGCAGACGTCTAAATTTCAAACCAGTGGCCCGCCTTTGAAACAATGTTGCAAATTAACAGAGTTATTTATCAAAATTTTGAGACATTTTTGTGCTAGACACGTGGTATTTTCGGATGTAATTTGAATTACGCGATTTCCTCAAAAGGTGTAAAAGTTAAATTCTTATAAAGTTAAAACTGTAGCTTTTGTGGTAAATGGCGGAAATTTTGTTACCATGGCAACAAATTGGACCAAATGTAGTCGGATTGAAAGGAAAAATAGACTAAAAAAAAAATGTATATATAATACTTTTATTCTACAGTTTTAATGATACATTGTTACAAAGATAACCAAGAAATAAACGGTTCTCGCCCCCTTAACTCTCTTGTACAAATGCATTACGTCGACAGCTCGCTCAAAGGAACTTTGTATCTGATTGTAATCTCACATTTGTGCTAGTAACATTAGTATTCTTTAGCAACAGCATAGTTGTTACAGTATGTTATTAATAAGTGTACGTTTTATGCTGCCTCATCCTCAAGTAGTACTGTTTGTAATTTTTATTAATGTCCTTATTAGTCTCCTTTCTATGTAACTCACAAGATGTATAGTTTCCACTGTTCAATATCAGTCTGCTAAGGTTCTTACATGTAGATAGATACATAAGGATGGAAGAAAAAGGAAGTCACACCAAAACCTATTAGCAGTGGCGGATTTTCGGGCGGGCGTGGAAGGCACGTGCCCCCCCTTCCCAAGAATTAATTTTATATGTTCACAGAAATAATAACCTAGATTATGAGCGTATCATAGATAGATTTGCCAATAAAAAGCCAAGAAGAATGCTTGTGGTTAATCCTGTTGCGGACTAACTTATTATTATTTATTCAGAGTGTGTCCTGCATTCAAGTTGTTTCCTCATGGCTGTCCGTACTCGGTATATTGGTACCAATTAATACCTGTATCTAGTTATGATATAAGTTCGTGTTAACTGATGATAAGTTATCATCAGTTTGTACGCACTGCTCACCATTATTCTTACAGGTGCTACTTGTATATAAAGATTATAAGTTATATTTTGTTGTTCTTTAAAATAAAATAAACGTATGCTGAAAACAAAAATAGTTGTTAAATTATATGTCCTTTCTCAAGAAGAACGAGCAGCCAATTAGTGGACAATTATCGAAGTGGTTGATTTGGACTGTGATTTAAATAATTTCTTGCAGTAAATGTACTGATTACGTTACAGAAATGACAGATAGATAGACAAAAAGAGAAACAAGTTAATTTTATTGTCTATTATTAACCAGTACAATGACAATGCATGCATCTTTAGTAATTCTAAGCCAACGCCGTGAAATGCAGTTTTTCCGCGCCTCCCCTTCAGGAAAATACTGGATCCACCACTGATTAGGTACTTAATTTGTTATGTATTCACCAGGTGTCGCGGTTGGTGTTCCACGCTGGCTACACAATGTATTAGTTGTGTGGCGTCCCGAAAGGAAATGGGATTTCCTTGTATGGGTATATTGGACAGGTCCATTCATATATAAGTTGTTTTTATTATAATAAAGCTAGTGCACGTTTAGACCTAGAAGCGATTAGTTGTTCAGTCTATTTTCTACTGTATTATCAATCTCTCAACGAGTCTTCCCAGCCGGGAACCGACAACATAGTTGCCTCTCACCAGTGCCTTGCCACAAACCAGAACAACAGGCTAAAACCGCTCGGCCGGGTTCGCCGCATTGGTGGCAGCGGTGGGATTCTTTTTACAATATCTTCATTATGAACACTCGGTAAGAGAAATTTACTCCAAACAATTATTAGGCCGATTTTTTTTGTATGTCTCGTTGGTCCGCCATTTTTTTCCCACCGTATTACAAGTTCTCCACGTGGTCTGCCATTTTGAATATAACCAAATTTTACAAATTTTGGCTTTCCAATTGTACCCAACAAATCTGGTTCCCTTAATGGAAAGCTATTCATTAAAAGTGTAGCTTTGTTATATTTTTCAAAAAAAAAATTTGGGCTACGCCTTCTTCTTGATATAGCTATAAGTTATTTTTTTTACCGTGAGCCCTAATATTGTGGTCAATTACGGTTACTTATTTTTTTTTGTTCTCAAAATACGTAGACATTTTTTTCTGCTGAGAGGGGATCCTTCCAGCTTCTTTATTATTCTAACTACACATACTGCTTCAGATCTTTGAATTATTATTACAAAATGTTGGATAGCGAAATTTTTTTTGCATCGCATTTGATGGGTACACAAACCCCAGAAAAAGTTTCCAAACGGCGTAAATCACTAATGGCGCAGGCGCATGATGATACAATACAGATAAAGCAGTTACAAGAATCAAACACGGAACAAATTGAAACCATATCGACACTACAAAACATAAACTCCAAACTTCAAACTAAAATTAAAAATTACAAAGAGAATTTACACAGAGTGGACGAAGAAAACAAAACACTGGAAGGATGCATTAAGGACGACATTGGTACAATATCCTCTGTATCAAAAAGATCAATAACAGTTAGAACTAGTATCTTGTTTAGAAAACAAACTGATACAACAACAACAACAACAAAATAAAATAAACATTGACTTAATATCTCTATTGCAATCCAAGTGTATTGAAGAACAGCAGCAGAATAATATTCATGTACTGAAACGATATCTTTGTTAAAAACCAAACTATCTCGAGAAGTGCAAGAGTCGCACAACAGCAAAACACTGATAACAGAACTTCAAATAGAAAATGACTCTTTACAAAACAAAGTACAATTACAACAGAATACTGTACAGGAATATCTGACAGAAATAAACAACATAAGAATGACTCATACAGAACAAATAGCCATTTACAAACAAAACCAAGCTGAACTGGAAACAAACATCAATTCCTCGAAAACTACCACCAAAAGTTTACTGGTGACACCAGAACCTTTTGATGGCACCACAGATTACAATGACTGGATAGGCACATTTGAAAGAATTGCAGTAAGCAAACCATTGGTCAGATACAGATGAGGGAATATACTTGGCAGCTTACCTTAAAAAATCAGCTCAACAAGTATTAGCCAATGCTGAACAAAAAACTTTTACAAACATCACAGCAGCACTTAAACAACAATTTGACCTACATTCAAAACCAGAGATAGCTCAGGCCGAATTTGAAAATCGAGTCTTAAAACCTGGCGAAAAGCTACAAGACTTTGTGCTAGATCTGAGGAAACTAGCCAAAAAGCAGAAACTCCTACCCCAATTTCAGCCTAAGGACCAAGATGATTTTGCAAAGAGAATTTTCTTAAACAATAAATATGTCTCCTGACATAAGAGGCAAATTGATTCTATATCACAACAACACACTTTAGATAATTACTTATCTCTAGCAATACAATTACAAGCCATCAAAATAAAAGACATCACAACATCAGCAATGATTTTTAAATCCGAACCTCAGCAACAAGGTAGTAAACAACCTCTTCCTAGGAAATGACTAGATCAGAAACAAGTTCGAATTACAGTACATACTGATGTATCATACAAAGGTCTCTACATCACACTACTGTTAAGTAATGAATTATCAGCGACATTTCTAGTAGATACTGGTGCTGCATTGACTATCATTTCAGAACATACATTTGGTAAGCTTATATCAAAGCCACAACTATATCTACATCAAATATCAATCTAACTGCTGCAAATGACACATCCATTCACAATTTAGGAGAATCAGAATTTTCATTTTTGAATGAAGGATTTTCATGTAAACACATCTCTCGGGATGCCACAGTTGCTTTAGTAATAAACATTCAGTCTTGTAAAAAGTTGTATTTCGTATGTCGTTATCAATGTGGAATTGGAGTTCAACCTAACTAATGCCGTAATGACGCTTTATATACGCAGGGATGGTTAGAGATTTGATTGCTTATGTGGGAAGACAATCGGCTAGTTTATCAACACATTTGATTGAAGTCAAACAAATGCATACAGCTCTGAACACTAGATATAATAAGTTATTCATTGTGAAGCTTCAACTTGTCAGCTTGTGACATGTGTAGTTAAGTTAAGTACAATAATGTAGTATTGTAGTTTTAATTATTGTTAACATTACTGTTGTTAAGTTTATTTAAAAAATATATGGTTATTTCATATTAAATTATTTTGTGTAGCATTTATAAATATAAAACAAAAGTGCAAGGATAATATTACCATTCTGGCATTTCTGCATTCATTGTCATTGAATTGATAATCCTGGATATATTTACAGCTAAACAGAATAGAACAGAACGTACGTTTTAGCTTCACAAAGCATACCCTTACCTTATCATTTTATATACCCCATCACATTATTCTTTTCTCAATTCCGTGCACCCGGAGACGTCATTTTAAAGGAAGGAGCAATTTAAACTCCCGCCACGCGCTTTTCCAACAAATGGCAACCGGAAGTGTTTGAGTAACATAAAATAACAGGAAAAGTTTGTTTGCATTTGGTTTACAAAAGAAACATAATTTAATGTGTTAATTTATATCATTTAAAAAAACTTCAAACATACTTCTGCATTTGTGACCTAAAAAAAGTTTTTTTATTAAAATATATAATATGCAAAACAATCTTGCGGATCATTTTTGTACTATAATTCACAGTTTTGATGACGTATTTCACACAGGAGCTTTGAAAGAAAAAAAAACGAATCGCCCTGCTGATACCTTCTGTAAGTGTAGCTAGCTCAGGGGAGCTTTTTTCACCAACACAACTGTAATAGTTTACATCTTTATGAACGAAACAAAGGTAAAACTTCCACCCACACAATGTGCTTTGAAGCTATCAATTGTATTACTAGATGATTAGATCAATGCTTTATTTTACATCTCATCATACTCATGACGTCGTGTTTGTATATTATTAATTATTATTATTATTAATGTGCAGTGAATTTGAATTGATATCTCATATAAATATTATTATTATGACAAAGCATATTGTGATCAAATACCTTATATGTTGTGACTTCAGACCATTTTGTGTGTTGCATGTTAACTTGTGTTTAACTAACAGTTAGTTAAATTCATTGCTGGATGCAGCCTGACACTGACTCTGAGTTCGATCTTAAGTTACTGCAAACTAGCTTTCTTGTTGTTCTTCCGTAACTAGCCACCTTCAACTAATTGAAGATTAGTCGATTGTTGACAATATAAATAATCTATAAATAATATGTGTGTGCTTTTACGCTCCCGTGGTATATTTGGTAACGGGACAACTGGACCCCAAGACAACTGGACCCCAAACCAACTGGACCTCTGGACAACTGGACACCAGTATTTGGGACAATTGGACACCAGTAATTAGGTGGTTTAATTGACCACAATTATACACAACATG
>JAOXYB010063946.1:0-10411 GCA_028565635.1 Phoronis ovalis
TAAATACATGTATGGTCTGCCTATTGCGCTGCAGAAACATTTTAACTTAAAACAGAATTTTTAAAATGTTCTTTAGTAATCATATCTTAGCTCTCTGTCTGATAACATTTTTATTAGCGGCCAGTGACAGATAGCATTAAAAGTGACCAACTAGTTGCAGTAAAAAATATCACATATACGAATATCCATTTAAAGACCTTCAATTGAATAGACCTTAAATAAAACACCTAATAACCCTCTGGAATCCCACCTAAATTACGTTGAGAAAGACAGTCCCTTGAATATAATGAAGGCTACAGGTGCAGCAATACAGTTAGAAGCTTACTAAGAAAAGACATTCTTTTAATTTCTGGCCCATGTACGTATTGTGACAAAGCGATAACGGTAACTGTCGACTAGAAATTTTACACTTTAACGGTTCTCTTTTAAACAACACTTAAATGCATTTTGAATTGGTATGTTTTGTATACGCCGTCATTAAAGCAATTTAATAGAAAGAACAACCTACCCCCACCTCTGTAAAAGATAATCAAAGGGGAGGAAAGTTCATAAGCGATCAACGAAATAATAGTTGGACATGTTAAACAAATGCTTTATCAATGTTTCTTTTTGCGCGTATTAACTGTGCTATGAAGCCGTTGCACTTTCAACTTGACAAAATGTTACACATGAATAACCAAGAATTTGCAAGACACAAACAGCAAATGCAAAACCTTTTCAATAAGAGTATATATGGCGAGATACGTTAATCGGTCCTGTCATCTGAATAAATGATTGTGGTTCAGACCAGAAAAATACAGAGTGTATCTCCACCAGACGGCGTATTATAATTACCAATGTAATCGTCCATAAGAGTATCTGCAAGAATGGGATCATCTTCGCCCACTAACTAAGGTTGAAACTATTCTACATCCTACTGATTCACTGGGGAGTGGCGTTAACAGATGTGATAGAACGACAGAGCCTTTTAGACCCTTTGAAAAAATGCATAGCAGAATAATAATAATTTATCAAAATATAAATTCATCTAGAGCGGCCCATGCACAGAAGATGTAAAATTTCCTCGTTCACCTGACTTTTAAATCAAAAGAAAACGAGCAACGCAGGTTTAAAAAAACTGATCAGGGATCCTATTTTTCAACGTTTTAAAGGCACTGGACATTACTAAACAAATAAATCCAAAAATAAAAAAATATGAATTTATATGAATTATCGTACTGATAATGTACTGCTAGTATTAAAAATACTGGTCTGACTCCTTGTAGAATAAAAGTTAGTGAATGGTAGATATCTACTTTATTTATATTAACTAAGTCTTATATGGCATTGCAATAAAAAATGCAATGTAATGACTTGAGGGGCTACCATTGGGGTAAAATGACCATTACTTAAACCCTGTCCAGATACTATCCATTTTACATGAATATTTGATCGCAAAAGTAGAATATTCGTAGGAGACTGAAAACGGTTTATTTTAAAACTTATACATGAATGTTTTCCCGTTTTGGAGAGCACAATTTATTTTTTTCTTAAAAAACGAAGTCCGCTTGCGATTGAATCATCGATTCAGGTGAAAACAGAAATTTACCCGTCATGCTTTTATAGAGCCGCCATTTTTGTTGATATTGTTCTTTGTCCAATATAGCCAGTAGGATACTATTTTCAATGAAATCCATGGCAAAATGTCGAGAAGGAAACAAGAAAAGCCCCAGCATAGAAAGACCATAGACTCAGGTAAGCGTCCCTATGATTTGTTTGCCATGTCGCTATAAATACAACTTAAACGCTCAATGATTTCAAAGTGGCCTGATCGGAACATGTACTGGTCAGGCGAAGGACCTCTAATGGCGGACTTGTATCACTGTAAAAAAATCCCAGTTAAAAATGCGTAAGGCTGCTGTAAGCAACTATCCTCTTAAGAGTCGTAATCCCTCACTCTAGTCACTTTTCAGAGCCCACACAACTGTCCATTATAGCGGTCAGTGTCCTTAAATTACCCAGACATGATTATAGGATTTGACGTAATAGCGCATAATCAGTTTGCTTTGTGAGGCAACCCGTCTGGCCAATTGAATTACAAACATGGCTACTAAAAAGGCGGGATACCTTTTAATGTGCATTTTACAAGCTAGTAGTCAGAAGTGTATAATTATTACAACATTTAAAATAAATATAATTTGCAAATTAACTGAATTTGTGGAAAATGATTTTTTAAATAAAAAGGTGAGTGTGACATTTGTAACCAGACATGAACCAAGTAGTGATGTTATTGACATTTGTTAAATTGATTTTCACAGGACTTTAATGCACTTTAACCAGTTAATGAAGCATTTTATCTAAGTGATTTCATACAAATATCAGAGAATAAAATTCTACAAACCAATTCTAGTATAAGTTGTGATTTATTTATTTTATAATTTGGGGGTATGGTAGGTACATTTGAGATATAGATTTAATAATATTTGAAATACTTAATTTTTTGTAATTATTAATCTTTTCATTGCTTTTTATTATAATTAAAATATTGCATGATAAGTAAGTCTTCTCATTCAATTTTAATAAATAAAAATATTTATTATATTAATGAAAATATACATTACAATTATTTTTGGTTAATTATATGTATGCCAGATATAAAAATATAGTTTTAGTGTAACTGATATTTAAAAAAACAACAACAATAATGGAACAAGTCATAATATCAACAGTATTTTAAATAATGTTTGTTCTATTTTTATGCTAACAAAGAAAACAAATTTTATCACACCACTTTTGGTTGGTCTGTGAAATGTAAAAATGATAAATAATAAAATAATAGAACTTTGATTATCAGCTCTTATAAATGTGAATTCAGCATATATTTTGTTACGAATAAAATACATAAAGCTTTACAATAATTATATGAAATTATTTATTCAATAAGGAATATATCCACTTTTTTATTTTTGGTATAATTAAAAAACATAATAAAATAATTTTTGACAAATTTTTTGATTTTTCTTACAATTTGATATTTGGAAACTTGTTCATAAAATTTATTACATTTTCAAATTTAACGTAAGTATGTAAATGTAAATGTAATTGGAAAAAAATTAAAATGTTATAGTTCTTTGTCAGATCGAATGTGTTACAGGAAGCCATTTTGAACGTTTGTGTTCTAAAAATAACCCTAGGAATCATTGATATGCCAAATATAACCTGCAGAATTCGTACAGCGGCCTTCAGTAACACAGTATAAAGATGTAATTTTCCAAATCATTTAAGTTTTAATATTCTATTTTTTGAATAGTTATGTTTAAAGGAAACTGCATTCAAGAATATTTGTATAGATTTTAAAAAATGGAAGTTAAAAAAACTACATAGGTTTTCTTTTTCTATATGCAAAAATGTCTTTAATTTGAAAAAATAAAATAAAAACCCCCTGACATTTAAAGACATTTCTGCATATAGAAAAAGAAAACCTATGTAGTTTTTTTATGTTCCATTTTTAAAATCTATACAATAAATTAGTAGTTAAATATTTAATTAAAACTTGCATGTCATAATAAAATGTTATGCTCATTCAGACTCCAGTATAAACTGTGTTGGTTTGAAATACCCCAAAACTGAAAATGAGTAAAATTATGAAAAATTACCATGCCCATCTCCTGTCTGTTGACACTAATTGCCATGATGTAATTAAAATCCAATATTTACCACATACAGGCATTGGAAATGACATAAAACATTTCAACCATGTCCTTTTATGCATATATCTTATGTGTAGTCCACCATTTTGAAACATGTGTTGAACTTTATATTGATTTAAACACAAAATTTGTGAAAACGTGTATAATAATTAGGTTCAAAGTTTGGTCCACCATTCTAAATCTTTAACAACAGGTAAGGAAATATGTGTCTGCTTTTCTTGATATTTTTTCTCATTTAATGCCTTTATAAATAAATATGTTGTTTTCATACAATAAAGTTATTTTTTACCACTAATGTTCAGACAATGCTATTTTTGCTTTGCATGATATCCAACAAGAAAAGACAAAAAAAATTATAGTAAGACTACCTGTTTTTTCTCAGCAGGCCCCCTCATATAATCTGGTAAAACCTATATATAAGTAACCACCCTTATTTATTTTTGGTATTGCTGTATTTGAACAGTGAGTTTCTTGTCTGTATATCAGACCAGCAGTAACATGTTTAGCACCATAAAATGACCAGGTTATATTTTAAATGTTTATAGTATAGGTAGATTAACTTTTACAGTGGAATCCTTATCATGCTTTGGTCATGAAAAAATGTGTGAAGAAGTGAAATGAGTTTGAATGGACAAAATAACTACTCACAACAATAATTTGGTAGCAGACTTGCACTAAAGAATTAGAACAAAGTTTTACTGTTTGAAAAATGATTGCAATGTTGAATGAAAATTCTTGAATTGTGATTGCCGTTATCTACGTATGTATTATTACTAGCTGTTCTTCAAAAAAAATTACTTTTAAAACTTTTAAACCCAGTCATTCTACTTGGAAAAAGAGAGACCCATCTAATAATAACTTTTCACCATAGCCAACAAAGATATGGCCTATTTATACATCCTTTAGGGTGTCAAACTCTCAGTGGAAAACCAAAATAATAATTTTTTGAATTAGAATAATGTTTTTGGACAGTAGTAATTTATCATTGTTAATTTGTCTGCATCATTGTTGATTTGTTTGCATCATTGTTATAACTAATGAATAAAGATCCTGGTATGCTACAAAATCACAACTAACAAGCAAGCAGTTTCAAGTCTAGCCATCTAATTAGATGCTGAACACTATGGTTCATCAGCTTGATTCAGAATGTCAAAGATGTACATGCAGTTGCTACAGTTGTGTTGTAGGTTCTTACCTGCCTTAGCTTGATGAGGCTGGTAATTGGGGATATTATGGGTAATCGTACTTTTGCATGTAGGGTATACATATTTAACAAAATGAGAAAGTAGGTACTGTATTTGACTTGCAAGACTGTGGTAGGGATACTTTTTTCAAACCCTAGGCCTATGTTCATTGGTGCAAATGTAAACATTATTTTTACAAGTGGCATAGCACTAGTGTAATAGAGATTTACATATTTGCTATACCAACTGCAAACACCCATGAGCGACATGTTTGTCTGGAATGCCCACAATTGAACATTGACTAACTTTTTTAGCTGTCTACTAATAATTAAAATCATTTGTGACATATTTGTACACCTTATTTTTAAAAGTGCTTAGTTTTGTAATAACGGTGTTTGTTATCTATACTACATGCTATAATGAATCACAATGTTTTACTATTTGAATTAATACAAATGTTCAGATTTTATTAACATCCTCATTATGTCCGACCCTTGTGTTTGTGCTTGTCCAATTTTTATTGATATCTTTATAAAAAGTAGCAAGCAGAATGATGTGATTGTCCAGTATTTCTGTTTGGCCAGTTTCAATTTATACACAGAAGTAACACTTAGCAAAAAGATATAAATTTTCATGATTAAGCTTGATTATATCAATATGCCGAGATAAATCTTAGATCCACCTCAGTTATTAGTTAAGTAGCTCAAGATTTGGATATGGTCAAAATAGCCTGTGTTGTTGCCAAAATAATACTACATATGAGACAAGAAGCAAGGCATATCTATGAGATATTGATATACAAGCCGTGTATATGCATGCAGATTGATGCATTGCTTAAGTCCATATTGGCAGACTTACAGGTGGAGATAACAAAATGAAAGATAAAGTAGGTTTCATAGGTTAATTTATACATTTAAGTATTATTTTGTTTATTAGCAATATATACTAAATAAGGGTCATTGTTACCAGAAGTTTTGTAGGTTTGTCCCAAGTTTAGTAAAGTCAACGTACACATATGGTCTGAGAGCAGCTTTAGCGGTTTGGATAGACTACATGTCACGTGCCACGAGGTAACCATGTAGGTCAAGGTTATAGGTAGAACATATTTGTAGGCTGACACTGAGCCTTCGTTACAACATTTTTCATAATTTACAAATGGCATTGCTTGAATTGCAATATGCACCAATTTATTCATATATAATTATAGTTAAAAACATAAATTGGAAGAGTCAAAACTGCTGCCATGTATGAAAAATGGAAAAAATATGTTGATAAAGAAGATGTTTGTCTTCTATACTTTAAATCATGTAATTATTGTAGCTTAAATTATAAATTTAGAAACATACAAGTTAGACAAAACAAGCCTTGTATAGGCATATTAATATATATTACAGGTTACTTATTTATAGGGTTAATTTAGCTCTGTATATATAGGCTTATCATGTGGATAAATTGTAGATGATAACACAATGATAATTGACAATTTTTAACAATGAAATTGAAACAACAATAACAATGAATATATACAACTAGATGACCTTTTAGCAAAGGCAAGGGTTACTGGTGTTGACCTTTATGACCTCTTGATGACCTCTAATGGGCCATATTGGATATGATACACTTTTCTCTGCATACATGTATGCTTGTTGAGCACAGCTTCCTGAAACTTGGAAAAAGGAAAAAGGAGCAGGGAACAAGAAAGAAAACAAATGAAACCAATAGGATTACTGCCTATGTTAGAAGTTCTAATTATTAAAACAGCCTGAAAAATCAATTAACCTTAAGGAAATTAATATGACAAGAATAGGAATTTAGCAAAATTAATTTGAAGTTTCTGGGCCTAGTGATCTCAAAATGTCCCCATGACAGTTGCGCAATCTAGGTATATTACACTTCAAGTGCCATGTATCTACCCCTAGCTGAGAGACACCTCTGTAAAAATTGGAAGAAAGGACATAAGAAACAAAGGTAGAAAATGTGCAAACCAAATAGTATAATGGCCAACAACAGCAATCCTAATAAATAATATTTTTTTTTAAGGAGTAAAACTGGAAGCATGGAAAATTGTGGTTATTTGTCGTATCTAAGATAATGAGCTAAAAATTAAAACATAACTCAACATAAGTTACACTATAAATAGTTTATATTTATAAATATGCCAAGTATAATTAGATTTCAAAATAAAGTCAAACACAGACATTACCTAAGACTAAGACCAGTTAGTACTGCCTTGGTTATTTCTTTTAAAATGAGACGAGGCCCTTGAGCTGCTATATTACAATTGAAGGTTATGATTGTCTTTTATAAATTTTCAGAATACGGTTGGTATTACCTAGGATATACAAAACTCTAGAGTTTTGTATATCCTAGGTATTACTGACTGGTTGATTTATTTCTATTTTTGATCTGTTTCTGATAAGATTACAAAAGATTTCAAAATTGTGAAGAAATAATACATATTTGCATTATTTATATATGGTTACTTTTTCTGATATTCTTAGGTGCTAGTGAAATACAAATATTCATTTGAACTGAAGACTAGTGTCATAGATAATTGTAAGCCAGATCAAAGTATGCTTGTGCTATTTTTAAGATGCATTTTTCCAGGAATTAACTTTTTACTTGTAGATATGTTCTTATAAGGAGTTATTATTTTTTAAGTGATTTACATTATATAAAAAGTGATCATGTAATGGATGTCGCCACTAGAAAACAGTGAACTTAAAGTTACACTCAGTTTTCAAAACCAGCGAAAATAAAATTCTGTTATAGTTCAATACCTTACCTGGTTTTCAAACTTAATACCTTTGAAGAATCCAAGGCATGTAAATGGGCATTTTTTATTACAAATAGATTTGTTAAGCACATATAGCACTGGATACAAAGTTTGGGAGGTCATTCTCTTTAACAATGCCATTTGTACCAAAAAATGGTGTTGCTTTTTTATGATGCTTTGACATACAATACTTGTTAAATAGCAATAAAAATGTAGGCTACTGCGGGTGTGACTCCAATAACCTGTCTTTCAAAATGTAGTGTTTTCAAATTGTCCTTAAAAATGCCAATTACACCCAGAAACCTTGTTGGGTGTATCTGATGCTGGAAAGCAGTCAGTGTTTGAGCAGAAAGATACTTGCCTTGTGTGCATATTTCCATAGAAAAACTAGAAAATATACCATAGGCTTAAGAATTCCTTGAAACTACTTTAGCATGGGAATTACACTATATAAAATGGGTTGTATCAACATGAAAGTGTTTAAATTCATGTTTTATAATATTCAATTTTGGTGGAGACTAGTTTAACACAACAGAAATGTTTTGAAATTTGTAACACTGTTTCAAATAACGTGCTACATGAAGAACTAATATTGGAAAAATAATTTCCAAACTTTTGAAATGTGAAACTGCTAAAACTATTACATGTGAGATTCTTTCTTGATGAGCATGCCAAACTAAATATTCCATCAGTATATGCTTCAGAGACAAAATCACATCAAGGAAGCTTCATATTATCAATAAGTTTACTCAAGGACAGCCTACCAAAAGCAGTAGTATGAGCTGTAGCTCGGTCACATCTAAGAAGTAAGGGCATTATTTTGTGAATTAAAACATTTAATCAGAATGGTAAGCAGTACAGTTAAAATCCACATGCGTTGCAATTTTGTATTCAAAGTTCTGCTTTGTTTTTAGGTAAGACGTAAATAGTTGTCCTCTAGCTCTAGGACAGGGCACCATTTTAATCAGAAGATCAATTTGAAGGTGAAAAGACATGTAAATCAAAAGTTTGTGTGCCAGTCCTGGTATTAACCTCCCAGGACTTTGTAAAGTATATAATTTTGTGACATCACATGTTCACATATTGTCCAGGACAAAACTAACTTGGGTAATAGGGAAGTAACTGTTAATTATGCTTATCAAATTGGATCGGAATTAGGAAGTGTATTTTCAAGTCTGTCACAAACACTGATTAGAGGATATCCTAGTTGGGAAAGATGAATTGTAGAAACTGCCTGATCAATGATTAATTGTATTGTATGTCGGAAAATCAGTTCCAGTCTCGAGGAGACAATTAAAGCAATATCAGAAGGGAGGGTTGCTGGAAAAAGGCCCAATGTATACTGATAGTCGGTGATTTTGTCGCTTAGGTGCATTGGTATATAATTGGCATTCGGCTTTTTCCTTATAGTTTTGGTATTCTTAGTTTTGGAGCACAACATGCACCTCATAAAACTAATTTTAGCATAGAAATAAAATTCTCATATCAAAGTAGAATCAGTATAGGTGCCTGTATCTCACTTCAGTTCTTGGTATACTGACCAACAGAAATTTGGCCAAAGGTATACTGACCGACATTTTTAGCGATTGGTATGCTAACTGCTAAAGGCTCCAGCCAAACACATAATACCCTCTGTAGGTATTATTACAAGTCACCTACCCAGGGTTCCAGTATAACATACTGTTAGATGGCTTGTGATATAGAAAAATGACCTGCAAATTAGCTAATCAGTATAGAAGTTTTGTTTGAATAATGTAAACTAGATATAGTTCATTAGACATATGCGTTCACCTTCTTTATTTAAAAAACTTTGTCAGCATAGCCTACCTCATAAAAAACTGCAAGTGAGATTTCTAAATGAGCTGTTTAGTATAGTATGTTCCACTCTCCTATGTCACTCTGAATGAAAATCGTGCTATTTTCAATGTTTAATGAAAAGAACGTTGAATCATTTTTTATCAGCGTGAGTGATATAGTGCCTATTAACAGAATTTCGCAATTTTCTAATGAGCCATTTTTAGAAAAGTTCCTATTTTGCAAATCCCAGTTATTAGTTTCCTATAGACAATTTCGAATGCTGATTGTCAGCAGTAGAGAATTATAATGGTGATTTGCGAAACAACAACTCCTAAAAATGTCACATTAAAAAATTATGAAATTTTGAATCCTGTTAGGAATATTACTCACCCTGCTAAAAAACATTTCAACATTTTTTCCACTAATACGTTGAAAATAACATACGATTGTCAGAGTGACACTCCAAGGTGTCTTGGATATATTTGGGATGGGGGTGTACCACTGAGAGTAAAAATGTATATTTTGGACTAAACTCTGTTGGACTCCAAAATATACCAAAAATTCCAAGTACCCTGAAATATACCAGGAATCGACATGTAGAATCAACATCCGATGTCGCAAATAGTGTACAGCGCATATGCAGAATACCGATGGAACTGCTGGAAAACAAGAAAGTAACCACAGAAATCACATAAGTAAATTTGTTGCTGATCAATTTTTGTGGGACATACGGTAATTCTTCTCAAATTTGTACAAAAAAAAATTATTTTTAATTTTGGGGGGTGTACGAAATTTGGGAAATACAAAATTCTCCGAAAATATGGGTGTACAAATTCTCGGAAACTATAATAAATGTGTAAAGGGGGTGTACTTATATGGGAATTCCCCAAAAATATATTTTGATATTTGTTTGTCGATGATCGTAAATCGGGGTCAAACACTACCAGTACGGCAGTGCGAGAAAT
>JAOXYB010063957.1:0-10408 GCA_028565635.1 Phoronis ovalis
GTCATTCATACTATTTGATTTCTCTAAGTTGCTGGGTAACTTGGTATTAAGTTGACTTGCTGCTATGTGTGCTTTTTTTTTTGTTTAGGGATCCTCTCTTTTCCTACTAGTTTGTGAAAATCAAGAAAGGTATTTTTCAAGAATCACTGCGTAAAAAATTATAACCCCCCCCTTTCATGGTGCACAAAAATTCATGACCCCCCCCTTTTGCCTAGCACAAAAATTCGTGACCCCCCCCTGTTTGCACCCTGTGGTAATTTCTGACCAGTTCCTAACATGACTTCCAGGGTTTCATCGCACTCACTCACACGCTTCCGAAGTTGAATATGCATCACGTTAGACACTAGGTTTGGACCATCACCATGGCATTGATCTGAGGATACATAAGACCTGTTTACACTTTTTTTCCCTATTAATATGTATAATTATACTACGTGTTCTAAACACTTTCTTTTCTATAATGTCGTTTCCTCATTTTTTAAGGCAGATAAATCTTTATTTGCAGTGTAATTAATTGGTAGTTTCGCTCTAGTACACCCGGGTTAGTACATAAAATATGACATGGGGAGTTTATCAACTGATAGAATAGCCATGAGATAGGTATATACAACAATTAGGGACAAATGTATACACGCTTACAGCATGCTTAGTGGCAAACAAAGTAATTAAGAATTGCCAGTAGGGCCAACGCTTTTTAATTTTTTTTTTATTACTTTTATGATGTCTAGACGCACCAGCCCTTCTGTAAAAATTACTGCCTTGTATTGCTTCTAGATATTGATCCATACAGACATGTAAATTTACATATGAACAGTGACATCTGAATTAATTCCCCTCTTAATTTATAGCCATTAGCCATTTACAACATGCTTATTATCATATTACAAGTTAATTACAGCACTAGTGATCTCTTGTTAAATTTTCAAATTATTTGTAATAAATTTCAAATGAAAGAGATTTCAGTGTCATAGAGCAAAAAGAAAGATATAACCATCAAAGAAGAACCTTTTTGCTGAACAAATCAGTATTTCTGAGGCTGTGAGGCCTCGAACAATAAACCTGCTGTTTTGGCATAGAGTTCAGTTTATACTCAACCAGTGCAGTCAATATTTGTATATTAATTGTTAGAACAAGATATTAGTTAGGATTTAAATATAATAAAGCCAAGCACTTTATTTGTATGCTCGTAATTTTAAATCTGTAGAATTTACCATGATCATGGCAAACGGACATCCAGAAAATTGCGCTTTTGAAAAATTCCAATAGGGGAAATTAACTATCGTTTAATATTTCATCGATCACTTTGAAGCAACAAACAAATTACAAAAATAGTAGTCTCTGACGTTTACTGTGAACGTGACGACATCAACATAAATGAGACATTACAAGTGCGATGAAAGGAATCTGTAGTACCACAGAATTCGTCTTCTAAGACTAGTACAAACACCAGGGTACAAACTTAAGATACATTTTCATTACGGCGGGGTTCAGAAGGATGACAGAACGTCTACAGTCTCTGTTTTAATATTCTCAGATAGTTGGTCTGTCCTCCTTGCCAGGTGGAACACCCATTTTAAAATTACCAGCCAACCCGACTGGTCTGGGGGGAGGGACAGATCACATAGAATACTTGTTTCTAACTTGATTGTGACTCATACATGGAAATCCTGGCGAAAGTTCCAAACAAAATCATTAAATTATTACTACATTTTGGTTGCAGCTTTAATTATTTATAACTGTTATTATTTTTTTTGTTATTTTATAAAAAGTTTGCTACGTTCATATTGAATTGAGTTATTTATTTTATCGTCACAATAAACTCAAAAGAATTGATTTATTTTTTGCATATCACTTTTGACACGTTTAAACACCACGATACAAGATATTTAAAAAAGCCAATCCCAGTTTATATCCATTCCCGGTATCCATTACATCATTGATTTTATATATATTTCACAACTCATATATATCTTTGTGTTGGTATGTGTTATGTCTGGTTTTGTAGACACGACATGCTTATGAGTTCATGGAAGAACTATACCCCACAACAGGCAGTTGGTTTATTTATAGCCCGGTTTATAGATTATTAATTTCTTTATTAAATTTCACGCATTTTAACTTATAATAAAAACAACAAAATTTTAAGTAATGAATATGATTATCAAAAATAAACTTACATAATCAGAGTAAAATGTAATACTGTAAAAATATTTTTAGAGTTATACAAGTCTACCTGACAATTAATACATAGCATGTATCCATCCTGATCCTATATATGGATAAAACAAAAATAAAAAATAATAAGGTTCATCACACGTCCACACTATTGATTATACCTGGAACAATTTTTGAATAATGCACATCAAATATAGGAAACGTTATACATACATCAAACGAACATTTTAGGTCATTCTTTACGAGGTAAATGTATGCTAAAATTGCAGCAAGATAGCACATTTAAAAGTTGCTAATACTTAATTTTTTTGACACTGTTAGTTTTTATTCTGCTGATGTTGAATTATAAATCTAATTCATTATTTATAATTTTGTTGTGTGTTAATTAAATTTAAATGATCATTTTAAAGGGTGACAATTTAGAAATATGCGAAACGACATAGTCATGCCAGTAGTTGAAAAAAGTTGACAATCCTATATAGGACTAGAACAAAATTATTATAAGTGACTTCACCAACAAGTAGTATAGCTGTGGTTTATAAGAATATTTGTTAATATGGTTATTATGAAGAGTTTTAATAATTCGGTATGCACGAATTTAGGTCAGGATTTTTATACCCAACTCTGACAGGGTGGCGACGAGTTTCGGGGCATCCATTTACTAAGCCAAATACGTCTCAATTGAGTAATGTGCGACTATTAGAATAGTATGGAGGAATTTGCCTCCACTATTAATTCAGGTAGACACATTATCATGACAGATATATATCCGAAAAATGCAATACATTCGGTGTGAAAAGCGTGGGTCAAGAGCTTTCCTTGATGACGTCTTCAACTTCGCGTAATCGCGTTTTGGCTCTTTCTCATAAAAGTGTCTCAATCCAGTACCTCATGAAACTGCTCTCGGTCTACACGTACCATTACTGCCATCTGATGATGTTCCTACGAGTGCACTATAGTAGTTATAGGCCACCTATTAGTGATGAGGCACAGGATTTAGACACTTTTATGAGAAAGAGTCAAAATGCGATTACGCGAAGTTGAAGACGTCAACGAGGAAAGCTCTTGACCCACGCTTTTCGCATCGAATGTATTGCATCATTTACGAAACACGAGACGTAACATTTCAACTATTGCGTAAAAGCACAATCATGAAACGGATTCACCCAATGGATATCGGCTTTCACTCTATTCGATGGATGTTATACCGAAAGTTAAGTCTCAAATACTCCCCCAAAGATTGGATTTCTTGCAAGAACCCACCCGAAGTCAATCAAGCCAAAATTGACTGAGCAACTGCACCTTTTAACGCTGGAGCTTTAGATATTAAAAAGTAATATAGTTATTGACTATAGCCTCTTAATGAGTATTTTTGTACACATAGATGTGTCTCATTGTCAAAATTGTGTACCTTTAAAATGCAAATTATTACGTAACGTAGTAAAGAAATATATCGGTGATGGTTTGTTAAAACATACGTACCATTTAGATTATAGCAATAAACATCGTTTTAGCTTAAAATTGCATTAATTTTACATTCTAGACGTATTCGTTTGCTTTTAACAATTAAAAAACAACAGGTGCGCTTTATCCCCACTGCATAGATGAATGCATCTATTTTTGCCCGATACACGAAAACTACAAGAGCTTTGTTTTCAATTATTTAATACGGATGAGGGTTTGGGCTTGAAGGGGGAGTTTTCCCAGGAACGGAGTATGGGCAGGGGGTCTTTCACTTAGGTGGGTGTGGTGAGGGGACAATTATTAAAAAAAAAATTGAATAAAAAGAATTGAAAAATTACTTTTTTTTAAGCTGCTCACGCTGCTCAACCCTCTTTCTGATACTACTGATAACCCTTGAAATAGGTCCATTTTGAGTCCAAATCCTAGAAATGGGTGGATATGTTGAGTTCGGGTGGAAATTTCCGTCTATAAAATAGACCCCTGCGATATATAGGTTAGCGTTCTAATTCTTATCCTTTTTCGTCTAAAAAAATTAATGATCAAATCAAGTATTTAGTAACATAAGTATATGTTAATTGCATTTACATAATCTTCTGTAGTAAATATCGAGATTCGATAATTTGGTAGCCATACTAGACATTTAGTCGTTTAATTAGGAAATGCACATAGACAAACAAAACTGATAGTCATTAAAAAAAAATTAGCAAATTACTTTATGTAAGAGAGCTTGTAAAACTGCTATTGACTTTCAATGTAAAAGCATTTACCATAAATGCCCGACAATATAATTAAGCTTGCTGCTGTACTTATATTTTTTGTATTAAAATTAAATGTTTTCTACGATACACGCGTCGGAATCTTCTAAATTTCGACTCTAAGAGGAACGCATGCGTCTTTAAATGTATCGACCCTATTTTTGTTCTCACTTATAAAAAATTATGCTCAATGTAAAAATATTAGTACATGTACTTATATTTTGAACTTTGGTAAAAAAAACAGGTTTACCGGTAAACGCTGCACTTATATTCCGACTTTTACGACTTCTATGGTCGAGGACAATAATTTTTTTAACATAGATATATATGTGATGCATCTGGCTTAACTCTATTAAATTATTGCAAGTGCGGTAGCTTTGATTAGTAGCCTGTTTGAACCATTTAATGACGGTTATGGACCTCTAAATAGCCCTTCGGGGACCTGTGAATGATGTGGTGATTTGTTGCGTTTTCATTTCGCGAATATACATTCTTGAATATCTCAATGCGCCATTAATTATCCGAGTTCATTTTTTAAAAAAATAAATAATAGTTTAGGAGCTAAAAACCCTGTTTATATTCATTTTGAGGGTGGGGGTACATTCTATACATGATGAATGAGCTTATGATGACATTGATTTAAATTCTGTAACCATTCGCAACAAAACCGCTATTGTTGAACTATTAATATACAAATATCAGCCCGTATATGAGTTGATTATTAGCAAATAAGATTCCTTATCACTGTATCAACTGAGACTATTGAATTATATTGATGTACCGCCCCCGTACTGCTAACGAGAAAACGGAGGGTGTAAATGACGGTTTACATTTTGTTACAGAAAACCTCGTTTCAAGATGATAAATCTGGTTCCACGACATACACAGTGGTAGATGAACTAGATCAAGAAGATCTGCAACCTAACAGAGATGACACACTTAGTGCAAGAACTTTAATAGAGCTATCCATATGTATCCTAACATTTATTGGAAGAGTAAGTATATCAGTAGTGGAATGGTAGTAGACATCGAAGAGAACATGTTGATTACGTGATAGGCTACTGCAGTTTACGCAGGCCAACATATTGAAGCATTTTTGCTGTATATAATTATACACGAATAACGTTCAAATAATTATGAATTTATCAGCAATTGTTTGTTAAAAAGTATACTTTAACATGAATTCACGAATGGGAAACCAGATTGTAGTCTACAGATTATGCATGTGAACTATAACGGATTAGGATTGAGGCACGTAAACGTGCGTTCCGCTAAAATTGGCAAATAGGTTATTATAGTTCTGCCAAAGGATATGTTTTTCACTATTAGATGCGTAAACTTAAGACGGCTTAACCAGGACGTCAACATGTTTGCCAACAAAGGATCACCTTTTAAACCTATAAGTCATTTATAAGGTAGCTTTTTTTGGCAGGCTATATACGCGTTTATGGACTTTTTAAAATCCATGTGCCTTTACAATGACAACCACGCGTCCAATATTTCTATTTAATTTACATATAATTATCATTAACTTTCGCATTAGTTGAAATCCCTATGTACATAAGTTATCGTGTGGTAACATTGCACACTAAACTGTGCTAAGAGTCCGAAGAGTTTACCCGATACATGGATTTTTATAGTTTCATTCAGAAAGTATTTATTCAAGTTCAAATATCAAGTCATAAGGAATTGACAGAAAATCAAGCTGTACGTGCACTCAGGTGTTCAAATGGTCGCCAAAGATAATTCCCGCTGCTCTGACTTAACAGACCCCAATGCTCGCTGCTAGCGAAAACCCCCCTATAGCCCTCCATAACATTCCCATTAGAAATGAATTAACTTCATTTTTATTTGTTTCAAATTTGGAAAGTATCTTTTGAAAAACTAAACTTTTATGAAATGTTAAATTAAACTTGGCGCATTTATTTTCGGTCACAGTGCACATGCAGTAAAGATGAGAAAATGACATATAAGCGGTTAGCTTCATCATACTTATTGGTTTGAAGTTTCATATTTCGCTGGTGCATTTGGCCGGATCGTGTTATTATTTTGTCTATGTCATGTTTGAAATCATAATGTTATTATTGTTATGCTGCATGTCAGGGAATGTAAAGTCAAGACGAGATTGAACATATCGCTTTTAAAAGCAGTTCGAACTGAAGTTGGTCGAAATCGTTTTTAACGTCGGCAGAGAGGGTTGAATGCCATACCTTTGCCGAATTACGGAGCAATAATGAAAATGCAACTCATTGTTTTGCTCCTTCAAGTCCTCTAAAAATACAATAATGTTCAAAAGTTGTGAACCAAATTGCCGGATCTTTATGATTACCCTCAAATGTTTCTGGATGGAGATCTGATGAATGTGCAGTCGGATTCTGAGTTGGCTGCGACGATTGTGGTTGTTGTTGTGGGTTCTCTTGGCCCGGTTCTTGTTCCTGAGACATGTTGGTTAGGTTGTGTCTGGATCTGGTTTCTACAGGCATAAATGATCAAAATTAACCAATGTTGAAACACAATATAAAATAGTTTTTATACCTTCTTGAAAATTCTGGCGCAGATCGTAGGATTCTCCACCAATTGTTATGCTTAAGGTTGGTAGTAAAACACAAACAAGGTTGTAAGGTATAACTCAGACAGATTTTAATTAATAATTATAAAGATTTTATACAGAAAGAAGATTGAACCTTGACGATCAGGTGTAAGAGCTTAATTCAGAAGCCAGAAAACATGTAAACAATTGTATGACTTGACCGGTTCATTCATTAGATAAAAAAGGTATTTATTATGAAATATTAAAGAAAACTCCTGGAATTAAGTAGCTGGATTACTGCCGAAGCACGTACACCTGATTTGGTCAATGCATGATTAAGCTTTGGCCAGCCAATGACCAATGAACTCTATTAAGTACAAATTAACAAACATGTCCATTGATTCTGGATATCAATTAATTTTTAATGAGGGAAAAACCAAAATGACTAATTATCGATACAAATCATGTGGACAAGAGAGGCTAGTCTTCCCACACCTATGATGACTCTTGTGTAATTATATAACCTCCTGCCACTTAACAATACCTCAATTCCATGATTAGGGCGGAAAAAAATGTTCCTGTTATTTCAAAGGGGGGGGGGGGCGTTCTCACACAACACACCCCCTCATCTGACGGACCAGTTTGCCTTATTCCGATTTCAGAAGTTTTGCTTGGATTTAAATGATGTACTGGTGTTGATCTATTTTCTAGACGAAGGTGTACCGCTCAAACTCAAGTGCAGGAACCATAGGGATTTCAGTTAAAATTGGGACCCATTTCTAAGGACTTTTCTGTAAAATATGGACCGATTTCGTTTCTAGTCATTTCTGGTGAAAAAGTCATCCATTTGGCGGTACAACCCTATATCCATCATATTTTCTCGGACTGAACATTATAGTGAAATATTAAAGAGCTTAAGATCGATCCGATTAACTAACTTGTGCTATTTCTCAAATAAAAGGGCTTTCTCCAAGGTCACATTTTGTATCACAAATACTATTCTTATAAAAAACATGCAAAGTCTGCTGTCGATTTCATTCTTGTAGTTTTCAGAATCAAATGGAACTGCAAGGCTATTTTTGATGTGTTGACCGTAATGATTACAATAAAAATGCATACTTTTAAAACTACCTAACTTTAAAACAATATAACTGGAAGCTGCAATATGATGTCTATTTAGTCGTTGTGCAGTTTGCTCACACTGATCTTTACTCACAACGTTTGATGCTGTTACTCTTTTAACGGACACGGACGCTATCTGAATTTCATAATTATTTTTTAAATTCCAAAAAAAATTTACGACATCAAACGTTGCGTTTGAAGAAAATGTAGAAGTCTATCATTTCAGTTATTAAATTAACGACAATGTTGTATTCCATTTTATTTTATTTCCGTTTGAATAGCAATAAGAGTTAAATTTCCTTAGTCGCAAAATTCGCCATTTTTACCTCATGGGGGCATTTCTGGATTAGAAGATTGACAACACCGTTTAAGGAAGAGAGAGGATGTTACAATTAATCTGATGATTTATTCAATCAAATTATATAAAGATATGCAATAGTTTGTTTAAGTGCAATGGTTTAATCTTCCCAAAAAATTAATTATTTCGTACATCTCCGATTTTACAACTGATGTTAGACCGTTTGGCGTATGCGTTGCGGGAAAGTACTTTTTCTCTTACATGTTGCAAGATTTTTTCACCAATTAACAGCCAAATTAGTTATAATGATCGTCCTTAAGATAATCTTATATAGGAGCAACAAGTTATGAATAACAAGGGAAATATGTGTCTTTCACAAGGGTTTTAAAAGCGCGAAGTAAAAAATCACTCAACCCCTTTTTCAGAGAAATGGTGTATAAATACAGAGTAACAATGTTTTTACTTTTCACTTAACGGTCGCGACCGACGCTCACACTTCACTCGTCAGTCGCATTTAGGAATCTTTTTAAAGCTCTCTATTGTTCGAAAATAAACCAACCATTATGCTCGAAAAGAGATTGTATTAATGTCAGTTATACTACAATCTATTTTGGGAAGAAACATTCGTAACATGATGATACGCATAGACAAATGCAGTCGTAAATTTCCTTCCGTGGAAGACGCTAAGTTTTCCATTGCCTATATTTTTCAAAGTAGCTGATATTCCAGCAGTGTATACGTAAATTAATACTTGATAATGTCGTGCTGATGCAATTTAAATATAGCTGTCCTTTCTCTTAAATTTGCAAAGTCATGAAAATCCGTATAATTAAGTTAATTTTGACCATGTTTCATCTTGGTAAGATCCCCGGGGGGTCACTCCAAAAGATTATATACGAGTATGGTAGGCACAAAAAAATGAAAAATCCCTGCCCGGTAGACGAATTTTGAAAAATACCTACTCCTTGAAAAAAAAATCATCAAAAAATCTACCCCTTGACCAGAATATAAGGGAAAATATCCCTGTAACAGTCCCCTGCAATGATATCATATTCAACATTTAAGGCAGTTTCCTGGGCACTTTCTTTGCCGGTTTCTTTGAAATTTATGAACAAACGTACCCTTTAAAGCGGAGAGATAGATCTTGAGTTAGATACCAGACGCTTGACCCGGACAAGGTAAAATAAATAGCAAAAAAGCACCCCTTGACCCGGATGCTGTGCCGAAATGGAGACCCCTTGAGCGCCGAGCTTCCCGTCATCACTTTTATATATATTGAGTGACCCCCCGGGGTAGGAACTAGGCTTCAGATAATGCCCTTTCAAAAAAAAATGTTTTACCTACAATTGTGATTTTTCTGGTTATTGCATGTTCATAATCCTTACTGACACTTTTCTAAAATTTGCACTTTAATTAATTTTATATATGTTTTCATCTATATTTTTAGGGTTTGTGCCTCAATTCCGTAGGTCCTACATTAATAGATTTACGGCAGCTCACACAGACTGGAGTAGAGACATCGGCTTACATCTTCGTTGCTCAGAGCATTGGTTTTTTCATCGGTTCTATTGCTGCCAAACCAATGTTGGAAAAATTCAACAAAGAATTGCTTATGTGTATGGTTCTAGTGTTACAGGCGCTAGCAACAATTCTGATTCCTGCCTTTCCTAACATAATTCTGATGTGTCTAGCATTCTGTGGACAAGGATTTGCCATTGGTGTGGCTGGAATAGGTATACAATTTTTAACGATGCCAACAAAGTATATTATAAATACACTTTATGTTGAAATTAATATTATAAAGTGAGGGCATTTTTATCCAAAAATATGAAAAAAATGGGGACACATTTTCTAAAAAAAGTTATGAACACAGGTAAAGTCGAAAGACATTTTCGGCAAGGTGCGCACCCGTATTGTGAAGCTAATCAAGACGATTTTTAAACAATCAAAATTAATTTATTGCCAATTACATAAATACCTTGGACAAAGCATTCATCTCGGCCGAAACATTCATTCACATGTGCCTCAAAATTTGAACAAAAATGTGCACTTGCTACAATACAA
>JAOXYB010063979.1:0-10408 GCA_028565635.1 Phoronis ovalis
GTAATTTCTCTTTTGTCCAAATATTTTTTCACTTAGACTTTGGATACCTTAACTGTGTCCAAAAATTATCTAGATTCCTTCATGTATAGGGAGTAGCAATCAAAAACGGTTGCAATGCCAACATTTTCAACTTCGTTGTGTATTGTGACTTGTGCAAGAACTAGATACAACTAAGAATTAAGTGCTGTTACCTTAAGCTGTATCTTACTGTACCGTTGGCGTAGACACGGACGGCTTGGTTAGGTACCGTCAGTTTATGTACATGAGCCTCTTTTTCATTAGGAAAGAACAAATCTGGCACCCAGATCTTTTCTACACTACTCCTGTCTAAAGTTATCAGTGAATCGTTTGATAGGTGGCGGTAGTCAAGGCGATTGTCTTGCCATGTCTGTCTCAAGTAGATGTTAACTTTGAGGTCCTGTAATATCGGCTGGTATTTGTTATTGTTAATAAAGGATGAATGTACAAGAATGTTAAAAAACATACCCGTTGTCCAAAAAGATAACTAAATTCATACCCCGTTATCAGAAGAGATGGCTAAATACATACCCCGTTGTCAGAAAACATACTCCTTTAGCAACGCCCATGGCAAAAAGCACCACTTATAAGCAAACATGATTTTCGGGACCCACTGTTAGCAGTGAGCTAACAATATTTCCCGTTGCGAGCGTCAAGTGTTGGAATATATACCCCGTTGCAAGCAGGGATCCTGAAAAACCATATCCCATAAAGCGACACGTATGTATTACCACTTTGGATGGCAGTGTCCCCCGGGACTCAGGCAGACACAATTGTAAATTTTAATTACCGATAATCAGCCAAACATTTACTTAGTTCTGAATACTTTCAAGGTATTTTTTCATAAAATGATAATTTAATTAGAGCAATGACGTATATCAGTGCTTCAAATTACATTACAGCTATACCAAATAATGTTGCATTACTGGGAGACAATGCAATATGCTTGCGACAATTAATTGATATTTTAGAGCTACATGTAGCCATTTCCTACAACTACCCATATGCCCCCTTAAACAATTAGAGCAATTTTAATTTTGTTGATGGCTTGCATTAGTCTTGTCTAAATTGACTTGTTAAACATATGACATATCGATTGAAACATATACATGTATTTGTATAAATCATTAACACATTAAATGTTCATAACTAATTATAAAAACGCATATATCTCTCATTGCCACTAGAATATATATTATATTATGACATTCTTCATTAACATTGATTCTGTTTATCCCCATATATATATTATATTTTGCACATTTTGTTTTATAATCAGTGTATATAGTAATAATGTGATGTATATTTACAACCCACATAATCCGACAACTGGCATCTGATATTCGTTGATCAATTACATTTTTTTAGTAAATGCATCACAGTCACCAGTTAGCTATAAAAAACAAAAAAACTCACCATACTTTCTACGCTAACTGAGTCCAAACTATTCACAAAAATATCGCAAGTCACCTCTGTTGGTTTCCCTAAAAAGAAATAGCAATTTCTTTCCAATTATGATTGCATTCCGTGTAAGAGTTAGATAAGGAAAGAGACAGTAATCTAATTTTAAATACTAGCAAACGTTATATTCACAATATAAATTGTCTGTTTGTCTTTGTCTAGTTATACGGAGTCCCATGCGGGACATCATTCACGAGTTTTTAAGAAACAAAAAGCCTATAATAAAATATTGCCAACAAGTTATTCATAGTTCCTAGACTATATTGTGTTCTATACTGACCTTTTTCAAAGTTTGGATATAACATCTTCTGATAGGATTCATTGTGCAAAATATGCAAGATCGGAGACACCCTGAAAAACTATATAACATAGTGACCGAGTAGAATATAATAGCCTGAATACCTGGATTTGTGACTCATTAATTTCTGAATTTATTTTTAAATTTAAATTACAGCTTTAGACATGCAGAAGCATCAAACGAAATAAATTGACATCATTGCTCACAAGGGAATAAAAAATACGACTGAAATATAAAACAATAAATATATGTGTTACATGAAATACCCGGAAGTCTCTATGTTAACATTGTTAGATGAGCTATTTACGTCGTTAAAAATCGAAACTATTAAAGTGTTAACATCACTCTAGTATTTCACAGTGTATATAAACCAAAATATTTTAGGAATAAAATAGAAATGGTCACCTGCATGTACGGACTGCAATAATATATGGACAGGTTTGTTTTCAAATGTTTCTTAATATGCAGTGATGCTCTTATATTAGTGCAGAAGAGTCTTGGGGATAGTAACTATATACCTGACACATTTCTGACACTCGTCGCGGGCTTTTTTTAGGAGAAAGCAACTAAATCAGTCTGACCCAATTATATGCTCCATTTCATGTAATCATGATCAGCCGAACTCAAACTGCTTTGGGACCATTAGTTATGACGTCATGTAGTAGCACTACATTATGGTTGACGAACATTTGTACAGCAAGTCATATTTGTACATGCAAGATAATGTCGTAAATTTATATTCTACAATTGAGATTATATAATAAGTTAATGAATCACAGCAACAGGGATTTCAAAGCATTTTTAGACATAATTTATACGTAGTATAATTACCGTCTGTCTTGAGTGGTGTGTACCTCTAAGCACATGCCCAGTATTAGCAGCAAGCCGGCAGATACCACAGTCTTCAAGTCCAGTTCCATGCTTATCCTGTTTCCAGCTAAGTATCATTACCTATAACTGAATATTACAAATCTGTAATAAAATATTAAAAGGAAATTATAAGTTAATGAACGTACATGTATGAATTTAATGTATGTGGATTCTGTAGTAAATTAACATTCCGGGGGTAGTCATTTTAATTTTGGGTGAGTGGATGAGGAGCGGTTCAAAATTCAGGATTTGGATTGTATACTTTCATAGACTGTCTTTCTTCAAAAACTCAATTTTTGGTTTCCTACCCACATTAGACCCTGAATTCCAGAGCCTATAAATCGTTGCTATTTCCTTTAATATTCCATATTCATAATTATGTCTCTTTGCTATTTTGATGTAGTTGTTTAAGATGTTATTTTGTTTTTACGTTATTGCAAATTTGGATTTTTTATCTATTTATTATATGATAATATCAGAGCCTATAAATCATCCCTATTTCGCGTAATATCTCATATTTTATTATTTGTTACATCTCAAACTTTATATTTTATGGTATTTTTATAAATTTTATAACATTTGAATTAAATAGTAAGGAACAATAAAATGTGACAGTTTTAAACGATATGAGGTAAGATTTATAGGCTCTGACAATGAGGGTGATTGCTTCCAGGTGACTTAAAATTATTGATTGCTTACATGTTATTTGAAACAAATTAGATTGATTCCGTGTTTATTTTGTTACCTGATCATGAGCTATAGGTGACATAAATCACATTTACTAAAAATGGCTGCTATTTTACACAAGATATACAGGAATACGCACACGCCACAAAATCGTGACATTTCGCAATTTTTTATAGAACATACCTTACAAGTCAGATATTTATTGTGATGTGAAAAAGAGGTAGACCTAATGTACATACGTCCATTTCACATGTTCCAAGTGTACTATTTTTGGCAAGTAAAATGCTAAAAACTCTGCGGTATTTTCTTTACAGCAAAACAAACTTCTCACCAAGTTGCTCACAGGTAATCTGCAAAATCCACCTGATGAGAAAACTCGATATTGTTGTTTGGCCGTGTTTTGATTTTTTATCTATTATATGAGACGATTATTAGTCCCCCCCGGGTGTGCACTCAAATAAAATGTTGTTTAATCATGCTCGTTAATAGTCTAAAAAGTCTCTAAACAAGTGACCACGGAGGTACGAAAAATAGACCCTAAAGTAAAAACAAAGACTCTAAGGAATATTGACCTATGCCGAAGTTGGTACCCTATCCAAAACTGAAATATTTCAAGCTGCCGCAACCAGTCTCACCGCAAGGTTGGTCGAGCAAGACAGATTATAAACCAGACCAGGGTTATAAACTATACCCTTTTGCGCATAATGGCTGATTTGCCTGCCTAACGAGTAAAGGGCGTTGTCTTAAGTGTACCGTAAACTCTGTACTTAGTCTAAATTTAATCATAATGAATCACATCTTAGACTTAATTCAAGTTTTGAGAAACTCACCCCTGGTCCTCAAATAGACACCTTTTTCACGCGTTTCTGTTTACTGGCGTGATCACCCACATTTTATTTTAAGACATATAAGTATCATTTGTTAAAACCTAGTTTCTGAAATTTGTTTAATTCAGCTACACTTTTCGCATATTAAATTAAAGTAAAAACAATTGACATTTCTAAGTTTCTTTTATCATTTTTTTCATTTACCTAATTTATTTATTTTGCGTAGTTTCTAATAGTCTAATCATCAAGCACTTATACTTATTATATTTCGTGGTCTGATTTCTAAGCATTATATATTATTAAAATACCATAAAGCTGCTGGTGTAATTATATCTATAATGTAATGTATACTTTAATTCAGATTAAACAAAGTATTTTGTGTCACATTATAGTAACAAGATGGGGGTCATTCTTCAATTAAAAAAAAAATCTTCTCTATTAATAGAACCACGCGCTGTAATACAAAACACGTAAGTTACTGTATACTCATTGTTAAAACATTAAACATAGTAAATCAGTAAAACCACTATATCAGGCGCAGGATCAAACTTAGATCTAAAGTACAAATTTGCAAGTTTCTTGAGATTTATTAAAAATTAGCTGAAACTTGTTCGATAAGAGTTCTGTGTTTTCGTGGTTGTAAAAAGTGGATTATATGTATCTAACAATGCAATGAACTTGACTTCACCATATCTGTCAATGTTCTAGATTTTTTTATAGAATTCAATTCCTATCCAGCAAGTTCGTGGGAAATTGATATGGGATGAGTAGCTCCTCCAGGGATTTTTTTTGATGCTTCTTCCTGCTGTCTGCTGCATACCTAAACACAATTTAAATAATTTAGATTACACTTCTAAACACTGTCCAGAAAATGATCAGAATACCAGGTGAACAAAGAATCCTGGCAATTCTTTAAATTTTGTTGATTGTGTTACTGATGAATAGAAATGTTTAGAATAATTAATGTGCCGGATATGGGTCATGTAAAACAACGAATAATTATCATTTTAAAAATATATATTTCCGAGTAAAAACATATCGAAATACATTGTAAATTGAAATTAAAATATGCATGAAAGCTGTATGTATTTGATAAATGCATCAGTTTTCAACTGATTCTGGTGGCTATAATTAAAATGAAAATTAAACTGGCAGTTGTAGTAATTTACAGAGAGGTACTTTCAAAACACTAATTGGCACTAGCTGCAAACGGAGTGTTTTTGCATTTAGTGAAGATACAGAACTCTGTTGTTATTATAGTAAGTCTATCAAATTTCACCTTTCCAGGTGACAATATACGATATATATATATATATATATATCGTATATTGTCACCTGGAAAGGTGAAATTTGATAGACTTACTATAATAACAACAGAGTTCTGTATCTTCACTAAATGCAAAAACACTCCGTTTGCAGCTAGTGCCAATTAGTGTTTTGAAAGTACCTCTCTGTAAATTACTACAACTGCCAGTTTAATTTTCATTTTAATTATAGCCACCAGAATCAGTTGAAAACTGATGCATTTATCAAATACATACAGCTTTCATGCATATTTTAATTTCAATTTACAATGTATTTCGATATGTTTTTACTCGGAAATATATATTTTTAAAATGATAATTATTCGTTGTTTTACATGACCCATATCCGGCACATTAATTATTCTAAACATTTCTATTCATCAGTAACACAATCAACAAAATTTAAAGAATTGCCAGGATTCTTTGTTCACCTGGTATTCTGATCATTTTCTGGACAGTGTTTAGAAGTGTAATCTAAATTATTTAAATTGTGTTTAGGTATGCAGCAGACAGCAGGAAGAAGCATCAAAAAAAATCCCTGGAGGAGCTACTCATCCCATATCAATTTCCCACGAACTTGCTGGATAGGAATTGAATTCTATAAAAAAATCTAGAACATTGACAGATATGGTGAAGTCAAGTTCATTGCATTGTTAGATACATATAATCCACTTTTTACAACCACGAAAACACAGAACTCTTATCGAACAAGTTTCAGCTAATTTTTAATAAATCTCAAGAAACTTGCAAATTTGTACTTTAGATCTAAGTTTGATCCTGCGCCTGATATAGTGGTTTTACTGATTTACTATGTTTAATGTTTTAACAATGAGTATACAGTAACTTACGTGTTTTGTATTACAGCGCGTGGTTCTATTAATAGAGAAGATTTTTTTTTTAATTGAAGAATGACCCCCATCTTGTTACTATAATGTGACACAAAATACTTTGTTTAATCTGAATTAAAGTATACATTACATTATAGATATAATTACACCAGCAGCTTTATGGTATTTTAATAATATATAATGCTTAGAAATCAGACCACGAAATATAATAAGTATAAGTGCTTGATGATTAGACTATTAGAAACTACGCAAAATAAATAAATTAGGTAAATGAAAAAAATGATAAAAGAAACTTAGAAATGTCAATTGTTTTTACTTTAATTTAATATGCGAAAAGTGTAGCTGAATTAAACAAATTTCAGAAACTAGGTTTTAACAAATGATACTTATATGTCTTAAAATAAAATGTGGGTGATCACGCCAGTAAACAGAAACGCGTGAAAAAGGTGTCTATTTGAGGACCAGGGGTGAGTTTCTCAAAACTTGAATTAAGTCTAAGATGTGATTCATTATGATTAAATTTAGACTAAGTACAGAGTTTACGGTACACTTAAGACAACGCCCTTTACTCGTTAGGCAGGCAAATCAGCCATTATGCGCAAAAGGGTATAGTTTATAACCCTGGTCTGGTTTATAATCTGTCTTGCTCGACCAACCTTGCGGTGAGACTGGTTGCGGCAGCTTGAAATATTTCAGTTTTGGATAGGGTACCAACTTCGGCATAGGTCAATATTCCTTAGAGTCTTTGTTTTTACTTTAGGGTCTATTTTTCGTACCTCCGTGGTCACTTGTTTAGAGACTTTTTAGACTATTAACGAGCATGATTAAACAACATTTTATTTGAGTGCACACCCGGGGGGGACTAATAATCGTCTCATATAATAGATAAAAAATCAAAACACGGCCAAACAACAATATCGAGTTTTCTCATCAGGTGGATTTTGCAGATTACCTGTGAGCAACTTGGTGAGAAGTTTGTTTTGCTGTAAAGAAAATACCGCAGAGTTTTTAGCATTTTACTTGCCAAAAATAGTACACTTGGAACATGTGAAATGGACGTATGTACATTAGGTCTACCTCTTTTTCACATCACAATAAATATCTGACTTGTAAGGTATGTTCTATAAAAAATTGCGAAATGTCACGATTTTGTGGCGTGTGCGTATTCCTGTATATCTTGTGTAAAATAGCAGCCATTTTTAGTAAATGTGATTTATGTCACCTATAGCTCATGATCAGGTAACAAAATAAACACGGAATCAATCTAATTTGTTTCAAATAACATGTAAGCAATCAATAATTTTAAGTCACCTGGAAGCAATCACCCTCATTGTCAGAGCCTATAAATCTTACCTCATATCGTTTAAAACTGTCACATTTTATTGTTCCTTACTATTTAATTCAAATGTTATAAAATTTATAAAAATACCATAAAATATAAAGTTTGAGATGTAACAAATAATAAAATATGAGATATTACGCGAAATAGGGATGATTTATAGGCTCTGATATTATCATATAATAAATAGATAAAAAATCCAAATTTGCAATAACGTAAAAACAAAATAACATCTTAAACAACTACATCAAAATAGCAAAGAGACATAATTATGAATATGGAATATTAAAGGAAATAGCAACGATTTATAGGCTCTGGAATTCAGGGTCTAATGTGGGTAGGAAACCAAAAATTGAGTTTTTGAAGAAAGACAGTCTATGAAAGTATACAATCCAAATCCTGAATTTTGAACCGCTCCTCATCCACTCACCCAAAATTAAAATGACTACCCCCGGAATGTTAATTTACTACAGAATCCACATACATTAAATTCATACATGTACGTTCATTAACTTATAATTTCCTTTTAATATTTTATTACAGATTTGTAATATTCAGTTATAGGTAATGATACTTAGCTGGAAACAGGATAAGCATGGAACTGGACTTGAAGACTGTGGTATCTGCCGGCTTGCTGCTAATACTGGGCATGTGCTTAGAGGTACACACCACTCAAGACAGACGGTAATTATACTACGTATAAATTATGTCTAAAAATGCTTTGAAATCCCTGTTGCTGTGATTCATTAACTTATTATATAATCTCAATTGTAGAATATAAATTTACGACATTATCTTGCATGTACAAATATGACTTGCTGTACAAATGTTCGTCAACCATAATGTAGTGCTACTACATGACGTCATAACTAATGGTCCCAAAGCAGTTTGAGTTCGGCTGATCATGATTACATGAAATGGAGCATATAATTGGGTCAGACTGATTTAGTTGCTTTCTCCTAAAAAAAGCCCGCGACGAGTGTCAGAAATGTGTCAGGTATATAGTTACTATCCCCAAGACTCTTCTGCACTAATATAAGAGCATCACTGCATATTAAGAAACATTTGAAAACAAACCTGTCCATATATTATTGCAGTCCGTACATGCAGGTGACCATTTCTATTTTATTCCTAAAATATTTTGGTTTATATACACTGTGAAATACTAGAGTGATGTTAACACTTTAATAGTTTCGATTTTTAACGACGTAAATAGCTCATCTAACAATGTTAACATAGAGACTTCCGGGTATTTCATGTAACACATATATTTATTGTTTTATATTTCAGTCGTATTTTTTATTCCCTTGTGAGCAATGATGTCAATTTATTTCGTTTGATGCTTCTGCATGTCTAAAGCTGTAATTTAAATTTAAAAATAAATTCAGAAATTAATGAGTCACAAATCCAGGTATTCAGGCTATTATATTCTACTCGGTCACTATGTTATATAGTTTTTCAGGGTGTCTCCGATCTTGCATATTTTGCACAATGAATCCTATCAGAAGATGTTATATCCAAACTTTGAAAAAGGTCAGTATAGAACACAATATAGTCTAGGAACTATGAATAACTTGTTGGCAATATTTTATTATAGGCTTTTTGTTTCTTAAAAACTCGTGAATGATGTCCCGCATGGGACTCCGTATAACTAGACAAAGACAAACAGACAATTTATATTGTGAATATAACGTTTGCTAGTATTTAAAATTAGATTACTGTCTCTTTCCTTATCTAACTCTTACACGGAATGCAATCATAATTGGAAAGAAATTGCTATTTCTTTTTAGGGAAACCAACAGAGGTGACTTGCGATATTTTTGTGAATAGTTTGGACTCAGTTAGCGTAGAAAGTATGGTGAGTTTTTTTGTTTTTTATAGCTAACTGGTGACTGTGATGCATTTACTAAAAAAATGTAATTGATCAACGAATATCAGATGCCAGTTGTCGGATTATGTGGGTTGTAAATATACATCACATTATTACTATATACACTGATTATAAAACAAAATGTGCAAAATATAATATATATATGGGGATAAACAGAATCAATGTTAATGAAGAATGTCATAATATAATATATATTCTAGTGGCAATGAGAGATATATGCGTTTTTATAATTAGTTATGAACATTTAATGTGTTAATGATTTATACAAATACATGTATATGTTTCAATCGATATGTCATATGTTTAACAAGTCAATTTAGACAAGACTAATGCAAGCCATCAACAAAATTAAAATTGCTCTAATTGTTTAAGGGGGCATATGGGTAGTTGTAGGAAATGGCTACATGTAGCTCTAAAATATCAATTAATTGTCGCAAGCATATTGCATTGTCTCCCAGTAATGCAACATTATTTGGTATAGCTGTAATGTAATTTGAAGCACTGATATACGTCATTGCTCTAATTAAATTATCATTTTATGAAAAAATACCTTGAAAGTATTCAGAACTAAGTAAATGTTTGGCTGATTATCGGTAATTAAAATTTACAATTGTGTCTGCCTGAGTCCCGGGGGACACTGCCATCCAAAGTGGTAATACATACGTGTCGCTTTATGGGATATGGTTTTTCAGGATCCCTGCTTGCAACGGGGTATATATTCCAACACTTGACGCTCGCAACGGGAAATATTGTTAGCTCACTGCTAACAGTGGGTCCCGAAAATCATGTTTGCTTATAAGTGGTGCTTTTTGCCATGGGCGTTGCTAAAGGAGTATGTTTTCTGACAACGGGGTATGTATTTAGC
>JAOXYB010063990.1:0-10407 GCA_028565635.1 Phoronis ovalis
CTGTTACCCAATAATTTTATGAAATTTTTATTTTATTTGTTTTAACTATTGCGGTAATTAAACAATAAGAAATGGCAACCAATTAAACTAATGATGCATATTTATGCAGCTTAATAATACCAAGAGTGTAAACACCAATGCATTTAGAAACAAAAAAAAACATTACATTATGTAATTATAATAGTTTTACCCAAAAAATGGGTAAGCACTGTTTAGCGCTGCTGCAGCCTCAAATTAAAAGGAATACATTTTTAACGTAGCAGTTTAATTAATGCTGTATCATGGAATATTAACAAAAAAATATCTCTGGTAGACCTTTATTACATATATTTATTCTTTTTAAAGGGTTGAATTCTGGAGTTATGGGAGGAATGACATTAGTTGGTAATGTGTTTGGTGCATTACTAGGGCTATTTTTTGTGGTAAGTTACCTTGTGTCTTTGTGTATTATCCAATTTACCCACACTGGTATGAAGAGGTTTATTTCCTCATCAACTGTATTAGTAACATCTGTTTTTTATAATTAAAGAATTACTTAGTATAGATCTATAGCCTGGCACTTCACATGTTATCCTTCAAAATGATTACAACTCAAGCCTGCAGGTGATTTAATCATGTTTATTGTGCTAAACTAATTTTTACTAAAGGCAGATTTTAGACCTGGTGGGGACACTGGAAACCACAAGCAGTCAAAGCATTGCTTCACCATATTCAAATAGTACATCCTTTCAAGTAAATTTATTACCATGGAAAGGAAAAAAACAGATAATTACTCACTTATATACATTTGTACTGTGCTCATGCTTTAATTTTAATAATTTGTACGCAATATGAACTAAAAATTATCCTTAATTACTATCAATGCTAATAGTTTCCTACTTTACCACATATAGCAATTAGGTGTGCTACCTACCTATGGCATTTCCAGTATACTGTTTTTAGCATGTATACTAACAACAGTGTTCACCACCTCTGAGAACCCAGCGACTAAACCAACTCATGAGCCTATGCAAATAAAACAAGTGTTTACAGGATTTTGGGAACCATTAAAAGGTAGGTGTCATCTATGGTCAAATCATGAAAGGATTTCTTAAAACAGCAAATATAAAATATTTCTTGCCTTTATTTACTTCCTTTAAATCAACTCCCCAAATTAAAATCTTTGATCTGCCATGGAATAGTTGATGATGACCTTCATATTTAGATATCTAAGCCCTAATAACTGGATGGGTAAAATTAACTTTAAGTGCTTTAAGAAAATTTTGTACCACATGTACCAGACTGATTATAAAAGTGTTCTGTAAATAGCATTATAAGTGGCTTGTGTGGAACTTAATAAATTAATTAAATTTTTTATTAAAAAAATAAAAATGAACAATGGCAACTATATCTAATAGCATTCTATACCTATATACAAAAGAATACATTCTAAATTTTCTCACTGATATTTTGCTTTATTTTTGTAAACCAAAAAAATAAGATAAAAATAACACTTTCCTGTTAAATGGCAACCAAATTAGTACAAAAAGTTATTGCCATCTTTGTCCACTTTTTTTAACCAAGAATGCCTAATGAAGTCTAAATCTAAGACCTCTTAAAATTGTTTTCTTTTTCTGCTCAAATCTTTTGCTGTTGATACTAACATTTTCAGAGTTTTGGGATCCACTTTTCAAAGGTATGACTTTTCCCTGTGTTTGTGTGTTATCCCTTTCTATGTAACTGCAGTGCACAGTGTTCTAGTGCATACACTAAAATAATATATTTTACTTTTAGCAGTCTTGTATATCAGTTTATTCATTAAGCACTGCATTGTTTATATCCTTCATATAAAGCAAAAGCAACACAAAAATTGAATTTGAGATGGAAATATTTTGCTTTACATTAGAACAGTTGAGTTATAGGACTATGTACATGCCTATTGGACTAAACCAACATAGACTTCAAACTTATTTGAATAAATGTTATTAACTTTGCATTTTTGTGTTTCAAAACCTCTTTTATTCGATAAAAGATATCTCTGATACAGTTTAGTGTTTTTTAAAATTTATTGACTACGGATAATAAAATAAGTAATGTTTCACTAAGCATATTAAAATTAGTGAATTTTACAATGGCTAAAACAGGTAATGATTGTTTAGATCAGTAACATAGTCAGACCACTTACTTTAATATTCCTTCATTTCCAGCCTGAATATGGTTTTAAATAGTTGTTTTAATATTTTTTAGATACAGATTTTCGTTGGGTATTTTTAACAAGGTTTTTCATGCAGCAAGGCATATCAACAGTTACAGGGTAAGTATAATTACCAAATTTCATAAGGAAAGTTGCTCTTCCCAATATGTACCCAGTTTGCAATGATTTATTCCAAAAAATCTTATTTTTTATGATAGAATGCTGAATTATTCATGGTTAAACCCTGGGGAGGTCACTCCCTATATGGGTCAATACAGGTGTCTGCCTGAAAAAGGGTGGGGTTTTCACTATAATTTTAGTCCAGGAAAGAGGTGGGTTTTTCACACCATTTTAGTCGAGGAAAAGGTTGGAATCCCACCATGATTTTAGTCTAAGAAAGTGGTAAAATGGTGAGTTTTCACTATTTTTATTCAGGAAAGGGCTGGGTTTTTCACCAATTTAGTCAGGTAAGGGGTGGGGTTTTCACAATTGTAGTCCAGGGAAGGGGTGGGTTTTGGAAGTGCAATCTGAGTCTCCCCATATGGAATATTTGAAAGTGACCCCCTGGAAGTTAAACCATGTCTTAAATTCATTTTAATACTTCATCAATGTTTGTTTTTAAACATTTAAAAAAAGTTATATTTTTCAAGAAACAGACAACAATGATTTAAAAAAGACAGTTATTTTTTTTATCAATTTCAGATTTTTAGAATATTGGTTATCTGATATGATAGTTTTACCTAACTGCTGGTCTCCAGAAAGATCAGTGGCTTTTATTTTTATGCCACTTCTGATTGCTGCAGTTGCAAGGTAATAATAATTAAAAGCCCTACATAATACACTGATATATGTATTATAGTCCAAACACACTATATTGTGCTATCATAAATGTGCTCTATAAATATTATGTACATGTATATACCGATGTGTTATCTTTTGGTTACAGCAATTCCCAACTTGCAAGCTCAGTTACATATCATGAATGAATTATTACTTTTATTTGATTTTGGAATTTTCCATAAATCATTTTAAGCTGGGATAGAGCATAAATAGTTTTTTGTTTTTAACTAACCGGCTTAGTTTTGTTATTGAGGATTTTTGTGTTAAGGGCTCTTCTTTGTGACACAACCCCCTCAGTGTTAGAGACCTGTTTGTAATGGAAAAAAACCCAAAAAGGTCCGCATCAAATGGATGCAGCTATCTTAGAATGGGTTATATAATGTACCATAGTCTAATTCAACTGTAATGCAACCTTAGCTGTAAGAAATAAATAAATATATTTATTAAAAGATAGATTATTAAAGGTTTAAAAATATTTCATCTTGCCATTTATCATTGTCAGTTATGATATATGTTTACATACTACCATGCAGTATCAACTCTACTACATATTAACATATTCCGTTTTTGTAGTTGCATTATTTGTGGTGTTTTATCAGACAAGATCCGCAAAAGAAAACCTATAGTGATATTAGGAGGTCTTCTTATGTGTGTTGCATCATTTATCATGGCTTTTCTACGGGGAGAATATGTCTATTATGCTGGCCTTGGATTAGCATTCATTTTTGGTAAGACAACTTTCAAAATTCAAATATCATGAAATTTACAAAACTATGGAACAATAGAGTTCAAAGACACAAACAAAACCTTCAATGTCAACATTATAACACATTTGTCAGTACTGACAACCTCATTCTCCTCAAAGAGCTATTCATGCCAGTTAATTCTTCTACAACAGTTTGAATTTTGAACTTTTACTGGGATTGATTGAACATCTGAGGAATATTCTGTGAATTTTTCATTCTTCCATTATCAAATGTAATATCATAACATTGGACGCAGGGGGTAGACTTTTTGCTTTGTTTATTGTTTATATTCTGTTACATCATAGCCATTTTGTGACGAGAATAAAATCAGCTGCAAGCTTATATAAAGGGAAGGTTTTTTAGTTATCATAATGCATCAAGTACAGCTTTATTTATAGGTGTAGGTTATGGTTGTTACAATGGAGTGGATTTTGCTCTGGTAATGGATGTCCTACCAGAAGAACGAGACAAAGCCAAAGACATTGCAGTCTGGCAGCAGGTAATTATAGTGTTAAAATTCTGAAAAACAAAACAAGTACTACTACTTTATTGAAAAGTTTTATATAGTATGACATATTATTTTTATTGTCGCTATTATACAATTAATACTAAAACAGTGATCATTGCTATCAAATTATTTGCGATCAACACAATTACCCTTCGCGCTGTTCCATAGTGCCAAAGTAGTCATTACTGTTGTATAGAACCGGGTTTTAAAATCCCAATTGTTGATTATAGCTATGCAAGATTTGTTCAAGACTGAAGGTTGATATTTGTTATCTTGTTTTACTTTGTCTTTGAATGCATTTAAGGTAAAAATATTTGAACCTGTGGTAAGGAAAAAAAATTGTTTGTTTCTATGTATTAACCTCTGCTGAAATAAAATAGGTACATGGTTAGGCACCAAAACAATTTTTTTAGGAAATAATTTTATTTTTCATATTAAATTTTTAACAATCAATAATGTGTTTGTGTGTGTGTTTTGTGGGATTAACATGATACAATAAAAAGAATAACAATGCAGGTATTTGCTGCGAATTATGCAAAGGGTAATAAAAACCTTTAGAATTGGAGGATATTTCTAGGTAGGGTAGAGTACGTAACCAGATAAAAACAAGTTTTTTTGGCCTTAAACTCATGACTGAATGTTTGAATAAAACGTTTTCTGACTTGGGCCTGATTTTTACGGTTTAAAATTAGGATGGCAACAGACTGTACACACTGCTTGTCACAGCTCATTATTTTTTGATAGTTAGGAGACAATTAATAAGTTACCTAACCACTGATTTGTGTACGTCATGTCAAAGATTACACATTGTGGTACAATTATCTATACAGAAATTATAAAGGGAGATCACCTATTCATATGTATTTAGATTCTATGTATCCTACAAGGCAAAACACCAAGACACTTGTTGTCAGCCTACTCTTAACATGTAACGGTTTATAAAAAGATTATGAATAATCTGTCTGAAAAATTGCATTACTGATTAATTATGTTACTTTTTTAGGCTCTTGTTCTACCTCAAGCATTAGCAACACCCATTGGTGGATTGGTTCTAGATTTATTTGAACAAGTCAACTGTGAAATAGGACTGGGTTATATGGTTCTATTTATACTAACAGCAGTATATTATTTCTGTAGTGGAATTTTTGTTGTGAAAATAAAAGGTGTAGATTGATTTTTACAGTTTGGACATTGCAAAACTTTGCAGCCAGACAGTGTTTGAAAATTTCAAAACTTCAATGACAGAGAATACATGCACATTTGTGTTTGAAGATGAAAGACATCATTTTATATCTTATCTCACTATCTGTTAGACAAGTGCTATTTCCACGTTTTAAGATAGTTTTCACTGTGTCAAGTGTATATGTAAAGTTTTATCCGTGTACTTAAGTCTGTAATTTCTGTGTGTACATAAAATTGCGCAATTTATGATGCCAAGAGAAAATATCAAGGAAATATTCTTCTTCAGTTATTTCATTCAGTTATTAATTTATTGATATAACATATGTAAATTCTCTATAGGTAATTTCAATCAAATTACAATGAAATCTCACACTATTATTGTTGCAAACAAAAACACAATTACATGCAAATGAAAAAAAATAGCCAAACTTTGTAATTTAAAGTAACATACATTAGAGAAAATAACGTATTAGAAAAAAATCTTGAAATTGAGAAATATATTTTGTAATCCGTTTATAGGTTGGAAATAAATTTGTTTATTGTAGCATCTATCTTGGTCACTGAAATCGCTTCAAGCAGTGTAAACAATTTAAAATTTTATTAATATGTGCAGTAATAAGTTTTATTATCAAAATAATAACTCACACCAGTCTATATGTATTAATATATGTAGTCTCCTTAACAGACAAATAGCCTGCTATGCTGTTCCTTTTCCATATGATATATAAGTAATTTTCAGAAATATGGTATGTTTACAATCTTTTTACATATTTACTATTAATATTAATTTATACATAACATAGACTACTAACAAGCAACAAGTGGATAAATTGGAAACACTAAATCTATTACCAGATAAACATGGGGAATATTGAAAAAGGTAATCAAATTGAAACTGAATTATATCAATTTGGGCTGTATCTGGAGATTTACATTTTAGCCTATTTATTTAATGGTTAAATGAATCATTAAGTAAAAAACTTTCGTTTAGCAAACTAGTTTTGACAACAAGTGAATGAAAGTTACCTGAGTAAGAAACATACAGCAAAATTTAATCCATACATTTTTTTACATGATCTTGGTATCTTACTATCTCACCAAATCGTTTAAAACAGCGAGGACACTCCATGTCAGCTGGTGTATAACAAGCCCCCATGTTATCTGCTACATCAAGTTGTAAATCTTGATGCTGCGCCCAGTCGTGTTGATAAATTCTGCGTTGAGTACGTTCTTCTTGTAGCACTTTGTTAAAGTTGGCAAGCTAAAATAACAAAAGGCACAATTAGTTTGACCTTTGGACTAATTCGGGGGACTAATACCATTTCTGAAATACAAGGAAATTCAGAATAATAATGCTCATTTATAAAGCAAAGTGGTTGACAATTGCTCATTGTTTAGAACAGTCTAGTGTGAGTAATTTTATCAGTAAGATATTTAGAAAGACAATACCATTTAAATAAAATAAGAACATTTGTCAATCTCAAATTAGTTGACCAGGTAGTTAAGTTAACATGGCGGCAGTAAGAACATGGATATGTAAAATTTGTAAATCCTTAGTTCCAAAGGGTTTTTGCTAGAGGCGTGTTTGCAATTAAAAATTATTTTAAAAATGAACATGTGCTTTGTATGTATTTTTGCACTTATGCCAAATATTTCATTATTTTAGTATAAAGAATCAGTGAATGCTTATTGTCCACACTTGGCAGGTGTGGCATAACAGCTCCGCAAGCCAAGTTTATGAGCAGTAAAACAATATACTTCCATTACGTTAACATATCAACACTGGGTGAATAGCATGTTCAAGTCTGCTTACCTGTGCACTCAGTTTTCTAATGTTAAGTTCTTTATTTCTCAACACCGACTCATAATGTTGTTTTATCTTATTTTTCTCCTTCCTTTCTTCATCAAAATTACTTTGAAATTCGTGAAGCTACAATACAAAATAGAACAATATGCATCTGCCCCAAAATAATATTTAATCACTCTGTTACACTCTTTATTGATAACCAAGAAAATTCAGTGTTCCTTCAAGGAGAGACTTTCATAATATTTCATCCTCTTACAGCTCCTTTTGTGCATTTCGCAAGACAACATCATTGTCTTCTAGAGAAGTTAACACTTGTTTGACTAACAAGAATTGTCCTGGTTCACTAGCCCATTTTTCAGACCAGAGTACTAAGTTGAGTAAATGAGTCTAGTCCATCTCGTGATTTTTTACGTATCACATTATAATAGTAATGATAGGAATGAAAATACAGTAAGACAACTAAATTGCAAGCACAATGACATCCACTGCCACTTACCAGTGCAGTTGCTACAAAAGTCTAACAGCTAACAACCAAACAAACTCTGATATTATCAAACACAGCAATTAAAACTGTTGATGAATAAGCAATACGATTATTTTCTTGTGAACTGTTAAAAACGTGAAGTAAGTAGGGGAAGTAGATTAATGACTCTTATTACCTGTTACACCAGACATTGTAGGGTGTAATAATAATTTATCCAGCAATAAATAATTATTTAATTAGCATTTTTATTTCGAGTACATTTAAACTTTTTAAATCAACAAATATTTCTCAAACTGAATTTGAAAAAAGGAGAAATACACCTTGACGATAACATGGTTGTATGTGCATGGCTTTAACTTGCACATTTAAGTTCATACCTGAGCCGTTAGAAAGACATTTTCATCTTTTCTTTGAATATTCTCTTTTGTGAGTCGTTCAACATCTTTTTTTGTTTCTTCACTAGTAGCAAACAGTTTCTAAAAATTAATGCAAATAACTATAAACACCAAGAACAATGAAACTGGGTTTAAAACTACAAGAAGATCCTGAAATTTGACATCAATATTTTATTTCCAGTAAATACCTCTTCGATTAATGATTTATTTCTGGTGTTAAACATCTAATAATTATTTCAATTCTTATGCAATCTCAGGAGCAAAAACATACAAACAAGGTCTTCACAAACTAATAAGTAATGGTAGTTTTATAACATGTATTCTATACTTTTGAACATACATACTAGTAAGACTGGAATACATTTTATGATTTCAAAAGTGTCAAATACATACTGAAAACACATTTTTCCATTCATGGTTACTCCTAGTTTCTTTTGCCAGTCTCTGTTGAAGTTCTTGTATTTCGTCTGCTACTAAACTCTCTGGCCTTTTCATAGAAATGCCTTCAACCTAGAAATTAAGTTATGATACAACTGTCAATTGCAGTAATAGCACCTCTCAAAAAAATAGTCATCTTATAAGGTAGAAGATAATGTTTGACCCTTCATCATAAAAGGGTTGCTCGGTTAAATATTAGCCAGGGGGACTTGAAAATAATTATAATTATGAGGAAAAGGATTATATATTATTAAAGGTAGAGGTGGTACAATAAGTTTGTATAAGTGGTGACTTTGTTTGAATTATGGGTAGGAGTGATAAAAATTCCATGTCCACCCCTTCTTGGTGATTTGTCTTGCAACAATCATATAGAACAGACTCACTGAAATACTTGTAATATTCAGTATTGCAAAGTTTAAAGTTACTACAATATTGCATCAATCCACAACTGATGAGAAATGTGATAACAATGGGCAAAACATCAGAATCATTTGCCCTTGATCCTGGATGCAACAATCATTATGAAGTTCATACACGCGGTGTTTTACTATTCAACAGCATTTCATCATTCAGAGTTTGTTGATTGTCAAAATACATTATAGTTCTTAAAAGAATACCTGCTCAGTAAGTACTCCTGGTTTGTTCTGGTACTGTTGTAGTTCTTCTTTAAGTTGTGAAACTTCTTCCATCAATGTCAATTTTTCATCCTCAAGTGTTTTAACTTTTTCTAAAGAGCTACGTAACATCGGTTCTTTCACCTTTGAGACATATTCAAGTTTAACATTCTGCAAATTATTGAACGAGTTAGTACTTGAATAGCAAGATATATATACTTATCTAGTAAAAACATAATGCTAAGTGCAAGATTTGCATGCGATACTATACAAATTGGCAGAATAACAACTTATTTTTAAAAGTACTTAAAAGTATCTTTACATATGTTCCAGTAGCTGCACTCATTCTAAAGTATTCAAATTTAAATTGTATGTTATAGTAGATCACTACTAGGTAGCAAATGTTTGTATAAGCATACAGTAAAATAATTAATTGGCTGGTATTTTTTGGTGTTCCTCTTTGTAACAATCTTAAGAAAAATATAAAAATTGCATTCATCTTTTTAGCAATCCTACAATCAGTAATAATTACATTTTATATTCTTTCTACTAGTATAGTAATAAACACTTTTCTTTTTTAAATTAAAATTAAGCTTGACAATCATAAACACTTCCTGTTTACAAATACAGTGCTTATTTAAAAAACATACTTCAATTTATTAAAGTTTTATTCTTTTGTTACCTTTTGCAGTAAATCAGCTGTGTTAATGGATGGTTCACGATCATTGGATAAATCTTTTATTGCTGTTTGTAGGTTTTCTGTTTGAATTTTGGTCTTTTCGAGATCTTTCTGTAGTCCTTCTACTATATCCTTGTGTTCCCCAATATGCTGAAATGAAGTAAACAATTTAGAATTGTATAAATAGTATAAATAATTAGCCATTTCCACCGAGGATCACGGGACGTATGATGAAGTGTTCAGGGATAAATGATTTGTTCATCAAGACCAGTGTATCATCTCAACAACACAGTCAGCTAAATCCGTTTTCAAGTATGCTTCCATGCAGAATATTACAAAGTAATGACACATAATTACAGAAAATATTTCACAGGATTTTGAAGGCAACTTTGTTATATCTTAAAACAAGGCAATGACGATAGAGAAATCATCATTGTAAGCTGCTTAAATAGGTAATGAAAATTACCTTGACCTCGATATTGAAATTTACATTTGACCTTGGCACTAAGTTGTATGTAACAATTGGGTCTAAGGTCATGAT
>JAOXYB010064001.1:0-10406 GCA_028565635.1 Phoronis ovalis
TAAATTGGTCTGATCTGGCTGTACAAACTGCGGTCCCTATGATGATTCTTGTCATGCCACACTGCAATTAACAAACATTATAAGTTAAGCTCTTCATCTCCACTTTGCATAAATGAAAAGCAAAGATGCAAACCACATCTGAGAGAGGTCAGATCATGGGCAAGTTTTGCACTTGGAAAGGCTCATGGCAAAAAGTTGCTGTATTACATAATGACCTCCCACAGCTTCATGTTGAGACAGGTGTACCCAATTACAATTGCAAACAAATAAAAATATTATGAATTTCTTGTTTGAAATTTGAGATAGCAATATGCACATTCATTATGTGAAAAGTTTAGAAATAAATTTTATGCAATCTTGATATAGTGCTTGGCAGTATTGCAATCTTTGCATTATTCTGTATTACTCCACCACTGATGGATTCCCCATGAGATTTCTAAATTTACGATGGAATTACATGGAATTGCTTCTTTTACGGAAAATAATAATTTAATCAAGACCTACTGGGGCAATTCTTAGATGGTGCTACAAAGACTTGCAGAAACTTTGGTCCTACTAGTTCAACACCTGGACATGTACAAAGTTTCTGTAAATGCCTGTAGTGCCATCTTGGAATTGCTTTTTGTTCAAAAGTTTGAAAAAACATAACTGCAGAATTTGTCAAAATTGTTGAATAATTTTAAGTTTTTCACTGTCAGAACTGGTTCCAATGAAACATTTTGCAATAGAATAAAATGACATAAATGTTTTATTACAATTGTATTTTGTGTTACTCTATACCAATAACATGAACTGTTTGCTAAATCTTAGATTTCTAATTTTGTGCCCATCCCATACTATTCCTGTTTCTCACTTGATGTGATTGTATTTAGATACATAATTGCAGAAAGTATGAAAAATAGATGAAAGATATAAGAAATAGATATATAGAGCTGCCAGAATATAACATACAGTGAGGGGGTGTTCTCAAAATATTCGATGTCAAGCCAATGCCAAGTTCAAAGTTTACTCAGTTCCATATTTATTGCTTATTTTTACTTCAGTGAAACAATATTTTCATAAGAAATTTGTTCCAAACTCTATAGTTAATGTATAAAGCTGACTTGCATTTATTAAAAAAATATTTGGTAACATCAATTTCTTAACGTCTTCCAAGTTTTTTTTGGTTTCTTCATTGATTCAAAAGTGTGGAAATCCATTCCTGCTGTAAATGTTTTGGTTACAAAATGAAAGAAAATGAGTTAATATGATCCTATTGACTTTATCAGCATGATACTGTACACTATAGCAGTATGGCGAAGGACTTGCAGCTGTCTACAGATGGTTCTGTTGTATACTATATAGTATTTATAATTTATACATTTCCCAAGCTGTAATCTGAGGCATCCTTCCTGCTATAGAAGGAAAAAACATCCAAGGCACCATGCTGACTAGTCAATTTACAGACTTGAAAATACCAATTTTCTCCTTCTTAGCAAAAAAATCTTTACATCTTCTGTTTACACATTTGCCTGGTCACACTTACAGGTTATATTTAATACATTCCACTTGTTATGATAGACAGAACAAGATTCTAATTCTAAAAGTTGCGCTGAAGATGCATGCATATATGTACCAAAAAAGTTTTTTTATTGCTAAACCAGATCTGGCATGTACAATTTTACCCACCGGCACCACCAAGTCAAATACAGCACTGAACAAGTTCTGAACACTTAGTATAAGAGCCACACTAGACATACCATCCACCTACATAAATGCTAATATCAAGTCATGCAAAGCTGCTGAAGCTTTCATCTCTATTTGATATTCGAGTTCACCCTCCAATCTGTAACATTTAATTTATTAGCTGCCTTAATTGACTTTTGTTTTGGTCTTATAATTAAAAAAATCCTATGCCTGAATCACATTAACCTTATGGCCAATAGGTCCGAATTAAAATTTCAAATTTTAATACATAGTGATCTTGTAGAGGCTGTCACTTCTGGTATGTTGACATTATAAAACAGTCAAAATTCAATTGTCTTGCCTAAATCAAATGAGGAAAAAGAAGTTTTAACAGCAGAGGCTTTTTGCAACGTGTATTTGAGCCACTTGAGCCAGGAAAGCTATGGGAATTTAAAAAATATCTTAATTTATAAGAAATAAACTGAATTTGAAATAATTTATGATTTGAAGACTACAGAGAAGTTATTCAAAATTGTGCCTCATTGTGCCCTCTTTTACTTTACATTATAGAACAAAATTAGCAAAGCCTGGATGTCAGAAATGTTTAGTTATAATTGCATTTTGATCGAGACAGTCATGGAAATTATGAAATATTCATCATCCTGTTCTCGTTTATTTCATTTAATTGTGTTCCTCAAGGCTATATACGACCAGACAGTTATATAGCATTTGGAGCCAGTTTTATTATTTTATGAAAAAATATATAAGAAATATAAAAACAATACTATATAATTGTAAGTACTTGGTCACTAATTAAGAGATCAATATTTCATGGCTTTCCTTAAAGAATGGATGGTTTCTTTTATGTTTTTTTAAGCATGCGATAAATAGTCTTGTAACATGTATAGATCAATGGAAATGTCTATAGCTCGATTAAATAAAAGTTTCTAATTGTTTTCAAAATTAGTAAGGATGAACTTTTGGGAATAATCAGATTATTCAACCTTAATACTTAATAGGATTGCTAATGCTATTTTGGGAAAAAAGTCGTGGAGTGATTGATTTTTTGTCTTGGGACATAGCCTGTGGGTAAAAGCTTTTATAGATTTTATAACTTTTGAAATGTGCAACAATAAGGCAAACAGAACTTTTGGGTCAGATCAAATAGAAACCTTGTTTAACGGGCGCAACTACTTCAAATTTTTGCGCTTTCACTTTTTTAATTTTTTAATAAGCCTTATTTACGAGCGTGACCATTTCAAAAAAACAAAAAGTTTTTATTTTATTAAACAAAAAGCCTGGCATACTTGGTTTTTAAAGGCTTCCACCCAGCAAACAACTTTTTAAATTTAAAAAAAAAAACGCTTTGACACTGAATTTGTTAAGAATAAATACCTTATTCTGCAAATTTTGGAACGATGATATTGTCCAAATTGAATGAGATACAAAAAAATCTGTTTACAAATAATAATTTAATTATTTAGTGATAAAAATGCAGACATTTTTCAACTTTAAAGTTTTAAGAAAATATATGCATAAAATACACCATTTTACATTGTATGGATGATCGGCCTAGTGATGAATATGAGAAACTGCAATTAGAAAAGCTTCTATTGCAGAAAACAGTTGTAAATGAAAATGAAAATTTAGATTACGCATATGGTACCTTTTGACATTTATTTAACATGACATGATCGACTTTTCTGTTTTGGTTTGCAATTCATTTGTCTAATTTTATTAGTTTAAACCACATTGCACAATCCCTGCATTGATTTGATGCACTGACAATGGATTAAAACTGTCTCAGAATACACTAGATTACATGCAACTATATAGAAATGCTCACTGCTTTGTACCTTTTGGGAATTCACTAAATTGAACATTCCTACTTAGCCACCTCTCCCCCTCTGGCGAATAATATATGGATATCTATATCTACCTGAATTGAGTCTTTATACTAAGATGTCATATGGCTTGACAGTTTGATATCTTTGTTTTTGCAAATAATCCACTTGAGATGTATCTGTGTGCTTCAGTATACATTAATAATCAATTAATCTCTTGGCCAGAACCTTCTGTGAAATTCTTAGTATGATTAAAATTTGCTTAAGTTTTGACAGTTTTGTCTGTGACACTGAGATGTATGGAGTCTGTGTGAGTTAATGTAAACCTTTCCAACTGTTTAGTTGTGTAAGAGATATGATATTATAGGCACTTGTTGTGGATTCTGCTGATATCAAATTTCAACCTTTGTTTTTAGATACACACTGACTTTTGCTTTCCCTGTTTGTTACATAACATACTTTTACAATTTCTTGTGCTGTCTCTCAATTCATTTCTGTTTGAAATGAAGTTCTACTGTGTACAGATTTGTTTCAAAGGTTTTTAAATTTCAATTTACAGAAAAACCTAAGAGAGAAAGGTTTCATTCATTTGTTATAATTAGGTAAAATAAAAAAAGTCTGAAATATCACCTGGGACTTTTAACTATATAATAGCAGTACTGTAATTTCCATAACTTTCATTTAAAATTTATTTTCCTGCAGAAACATGGCATTCAAGAAAATCCATCTGATCAAACAGGAAAGTTTTTAGTTATTCTTAAATCTTAAAATTTTATGAGAATTGAAACTAATATTTAATTAAATCATACTTATAATTTTATGAGAATTGAAACTAATATTCAATATATTTGTTATAAAATTAGAAAGCAAATTTTTTTATGTGTTGAAATTAGACAGGTGCAGTTGTCTGTTGCTCAATTATGATATTATTTTGTGGTGTTGATATTTTATTCTCACTTGCTATCAAATGTGTCTCATGGTACATTTATTTCCTAATCAACTGGTAGAATTACAGTATTATGCTTTGAATTCTAAATTTGTCTGTATATTGTGAAATCATCATTTTTGCATCAAAACTTCTTTTGATTTTTTACTTTTGAACTCTTTTGATAGTTAGATATAAACCAGTTTTAGTGTATTATTCTAAAAACATCAATCAACTTCTTAAGTTAAGAGGCCTCCTCAAAGGCTCTCAAGCTTGTCTGCTGAAAGCAATATTTTTATCATTGATTTATTAAGTACATTTCTTTGGTACTTTATGCATGCACATTAATTGTGGAACAACTGGTAGAAATGAGATTCTGACAAAGGAGATTATCTTTAGGGCGAAAAAAATGTGTACTTTCATACATGTTTTCAATTCAAGTTTTATTTTAAATGTTATTAATTGTTCACTTTTGATTTAACCTATTCATGTGGGTATTGACAAGTGGAACTTCAATAATATCATTCAGTGAATGGTAGCCTTTGTTTAGGAGATGTTTATACATTGTTTAAATCAAGAGTTAAAATGAAACAAAACAAACAAATCTTAAAACTATCTCTGCAGTTCAACTAGAATAATAAGAGAAGATACCATACATATCAGTGCTTTTATGTATATACTTGACATTCTGTTGTCATGACAATACAGGGTCAATGAGAACATTTCTTGCCTTTAGCAAATACAAGATAACATATCCTTTTTTATATTTTTATAAAACTAGCTATGGTGATGTTTGATAACAATATTTACAAAATGTTCCATAACTCAAGAGGGTACTTTTGAACATGATCAAAGACTTAAGAATAGGGTGTTCCAAAATTTTTAATTTTGTAAACTTAAGTGGTACTTGAACTGTGTATAGATTTTGTGCTAATTATCTGTTAATCTCTGCATCACATTCAAGTGGAAGACACATGATTCATACACAAAAGATTATGATTAAGGAGATAATCTGAAGCTGACTATGGTATCTGTCAAACACTGAACCCCCACCTTCTGTAAATAGTCATTACTATTATTTGTCACAGGCAGGACCTGCAAAAAATCAAAACTTTATGGTGTTCAAGATAAAGTTGAGTTTTGCCAAAGAAAGACCAGACACATTTGCGATGAAGATGATGCCATCTGGTGTGTTAAATTTTTATAATGAAGTATTCTTAGTTTTCATGGAGTTTTTAGACATCACAGTTTTCTTGAAGTGCTGTTATTGCTCAGTTATTTTCAATAGTGCATAATGATTATATTGCTGGCCTTTGTAACTTGTAAGATTTAGAGTAGGTCTGAAAATATTCAATCGATGTCCCTGATACCCGGCTTTTCCTATTTATTTTACCTCATAGCTACAAAAACGCATTGGAATATCTGTAGAGTTAAGGACACTTTGAAAAGTTTTGCAATGATACCTTTCTATACAAAAACTCTATTTGCAATGGTCAATATAAGAGTGGAATGTTGTACTTAGGCAAAACTTTTTCACTGAATATAAAGGTAGCCTGTCCATCTATTTTATGTGATGAAAGAAATCAATCATTTGAATCGGTCTTTACATTTTAAACTGTATTTAACAGTCATTAAGCTAAGATCTGTGGTAGGTAAACATTACAGGAGCAGGTGATACTCACTGTGGCTATAACTTATATCAAATCCATATTTTTAGATTTGGTATTCGTGCACATTCATGTTACATATTTTACTCATAGAGCTATGTGTGCAGCACAAGGATTATATGTGGTAATGCTTTTTTTACATATGGTATATATGCTTGAATTTATTTAATGATGCTATATAACTAACTATGTGGGAGTAAAGTTGTTTGTATTTATGATTCAAATGTGAGCTAGTTGGTTAAACTTAAAAGATAGGATCTGTTTTTGAAAGACATTATAATTTTTATCTATTAGAGGAAAGCAACAGTTATGAATTTTGGATCTCAAAATCTGTTTGTTTCTGGTTTCAGTTTTCAAGTGTTTGAAAAAATGTTTAAAATATTGACTTGAAAAAGAAGAGAAACACTTGAACACTGAAGTGAAGTATGGCGGTTACCACCTTTCAAAGTTTATTTTGCCTCACAAATCTGAAGAGTACTTGACTTTCATGAGAGGACTGCAGTATAGCATTTTACTCCACCCTGCAAGTGTTGGTGATTACTAACCTTGCTTTATATATTTCATGTGTTCTATTCATTCTGTTGTACCTCTGAGTTTACCCTGTTTATAAACAAATCCTGTTTGCCCATTAACTGAATATTATTTATATTAATTGTATTATTTAATGATACTCTGACTCTTTGTAACCTTTAGGATGGCTCCTTGATTTTAAAATTCATAGATTTGTCAATTTGAAAAAACAGGAAATGTTAGACACTACAATATCACAAACAAACAGGGCTGTTTGGTTATTGTCTACCTACTGTAGATGTTTTACACTTGACTGTAAGAAAATAAATATACCTATTTAACTTTTTGTATGTTTAATTGATTTGAGATTGAGATTTATGACAGATTTAGTTGTTGATTAAACATTTTTATGGTGCAGTGATGCCTCTTGATAGGATTATAATATTAAATTTGTACTTGTCAGGTGGCTTAAATTTTGACTTACCTGTTGGCATCTTCCTGTGAAAAATTTAATTTAATCAGATTTTAAGTAATATTATTGTAAAATACAAAGGTAGGTTGGCATTACTATCTAAGATTTGGCTGTTGTGCAGGGGCTGTTGATTGTTGATAAAGATGATTTCTTTGCTGCATGAGGATAGGTTTAACTGCTGAGACTAAAGTTTTAGTATATACTAATTTGCATTTTTTTCTCAAAAACCTACAATAAAAGTAAAGAAAGTTTACCTCAAGCTGAAACTAATATATCAAGCGAAAAGTATTTTTAAAAATGAATAAATAATTTTGCGTGTTGAAGGTAGTAGTTTTTTATGAATTTAGTTATGAGACAGGCAGGGAGAGATGTATCAAGCCTGCATGGGCAATCCCTTGGTGTATACAAATAGACTGTCTGCATGTGCTTTTTTGAAGCTGCTGGTTGCCATCCAAATGTTCCCAGCATTCATGTTTAATTAAGGAACAATGATGCAGTGTTGCATGTGCTTACATGATTCCATCCCGGGGGGCTGGCAATATGAAGGAGGGTAAGCATGTTCTAACAAATATTGGCGTGAAATTTTTAGAGTTGTCTGTGCGCAATGCTATTTGAGTATGTTTTTTGTCTAAAAATCACAAAAAGGGGTTGGTTTTTGGAGGTTTTGAGTCAAATCTGGGACTAAAATATATAACAAACCTCCAGACAATTTTATTAAACTTGGATGTAAAAACATGATGCTCAGCTCTGGTTCTGTAAAAACTTAAAAAGAAAAAACTTATTTTGTATTCTTCCCACCATCTTTCTTAGCACTCCATAAGAGCTTTTTTAAAAAGCCATGTTGGAACATGGGTACCCACTTTCATATTACCTGCCCCCTCCCCCGGTGATTCCATACGCAAAACCAGTTCAGAATGTTTTGGATCACCCTAGCTAGGTTCATTTCCATTAGCTCCACCATGTGCATGCGTGTAGACTATATTATGAATTATATTCATAACTGCATTAAAACAATTAGTGAAAAGTAATCTTAGTTCATTTACACCCTGCCTCAACGATGTCACATGGACATAATTCAGTTGTTTTGATGCCAAAGTAAATTTTACTGTTTGATATTTGACTTTCTTACTGTGCCAGTGTTGATAATAAGAGCTCTCAACAGACCCTAAATATACACTTCATGCCCTTACCATTGTTAGACCTTGCCCATAATTGCCACTTAGTGAATTAGCTCAAATTGGTAGTAAAAATATTGAAAGCCAAAGCCCCTCTTGATCAGATTATGCAATGTAATAAATTGGGGATTACAAAAAGAAATGTAATTTGTAAATATTTGTATTATTGTTGTCCATACTGATTTTAGAAACATTTATGAGAAATGAAAAATTGTGGAATAAACATTCATAAACAAAAATTTAATATCAATTCCTCGAAATTTTTCTTAAATTTTATTAGGAAAAAAAGTTAGTGTAGAACTCTGTTGTAGATCCCAAAGTATACACACAGTGTAGGAATTGCTTTGCATGTGCACATTTTAGAAGTTGAGAAGGAAAACAGTATTAGACAGAGGGCAGTGTTAATAGTAATGTAGTGTACCTCCCCTGTGAATATGATCAAATTGGTGTCTCAAAGAACATTGCACAAACATTAAAGAATTTCTTGATACTTACTCAACCACTATTGTGTCTGTACAATATGGAATCATTGCAGCAGCAAATGTTTTATAATACTTTCAATCTGCTGTTGAAAATAAGCCTGATTTACTGCATTCCAATATGTTAACCAAGATCTGCTTATGGGCTATTCTTGAACATTTTGCTTGCAAGAATATCTTTTTTTCATGTAAAAGTGGGTAAGTGTTTTTTTTCTGGGACTATAATGTCTAGCTAAAGCTGATTTTGTGTCTATTTTAAAATTGAATACAGAATATATAATGTTTGTTTTATTTTCAAAACAGTTCACCTCTAAACATTAAAGTACACCACAAAAAAATAGATATTGATGAATATCAATTGATGAATATAGTGTGCATTTGTGTCATAGAAGCTGAAATCAGCATGTGTATTTGTATAGACTGTGTAATCACATTTTCTAAATTGAATGTTTATAAATCTGCCATTTTTTAAATACTACACTTTCTGATTATTCAGTAGACTACACTGGCTTGGTGTAGCATGTCAAACAATTCAAAAGAAGTTTCATAGATTTAACAGTCAGAATCAAAGTAAGAGATTACAGATGGTTAAATGGCTAAATGATTATTTTGTGTGCAGTTTTCTTGTACAAGTTACCAGGACATTTACAAACAATGTAACTGCAGCCATAGAGAATGTTATGCCAATGACAAAATCAGCTTAACCCTTGTTGTGATGTTCTAGTGGTTTAGTGAATGATTTAACTCAACTTGTATAGGGTTTATACAATGTACAGAAAGGAAACTAAATAACTGAGTGATTAGCTTTTTCGGGACTTTCCTGTAATAAAAAAAAAATATTATCAGAACTGCTTCTAATCAGACTGAGTGTAGTCAGGTATGGGCACCTGATATGATTAAAGTTTTGTTCACAAGATGTTTTGAAGGGAATTATGTGCAAGGAAAATGCTTAAGGTTCCACAAATTTTATATATTCATTGGCTACTATACAAGCTAGAACTGTGATTTACTGATATTTGAATGAGTACAATGCTGTAGTAATCACTGCAGAACTATCAGTAATTTTATATGTAAGTTTATTAATTTCATTTCAGGCAGCATCCCGCATGCACAAGAAAGTTGTATGGTTAACAAGAGTGTTGTTTAACTAATTGGGAACTAGCACCATTTGCAACAGTCAAAGTCAAGCAATGTGTGAAGGTAAGATTTATTCCCATTTAACTGCTAAAATACAGTTGAATTAAGCTTTCAGCATTATTAAATTTTTGTATGTTAATGGGGCAATAGTATCATCAAAGTTAGACAAAAAGCAGCATTGATTACTTAAATGAACAATTGATGATTCTTAATGTGTAAACTGTTAAGGTGTATATGAAATTATTATTGTTATTTTGTGACAGGTTTTATAGAAATTTGTCATATCACTTTAATTTGAATTGAGCCTGATAGGTTTATCACTGTGACAGTTAGTCACCAGAAATTGAGTTTCTCACTGAAATAATTAGTCTTCCCTATAGTAGGTCCCTTTATGATGGGAAAAGAAATATAATCTCAGAAAAATTGACATGTAATATTAATATGGGTTAGAGATAAAAGTACACTCTGTGTACTTAACTTATATATATATATATATATATATATATATAAGTTAAGTACACAGAGTGTACTT
>JAOXYB010064012.1:0-10405 GCA_028565635.1 Phoronis ovalis
AATTATGGGTGGTGGGTATAAAATGAAAGTGCCTTCCCCCCCCTCCCCCACTTTTTTTACTGGAACAGCCCTAAGTTAATTTTGCTGGAGACAACATTTCACACCAATTGAAGAAATAAAATTTAAAAATGTAATTATATTAATTATTGTGTAATTTGATGTTAATACATTCCAAACTATTGCAATTAAAAAAATTTAAAACGAAACCGGATTTTTTATGTTGTTCTTTTACAGTATTCATGTACAGTTTTCTACTAATTATGGACGATCATGGCATTTGCTACATGAAGCTTGTCTTCCTGGAATCTGTGAAGGAACCAGTCAGTTTCTGAATTCACGGTTTAGTCCCAAAGATTTACATGGGTATGTTTTTTCCTTTCAATGTGTCTTCCTTCTAGACTATCTTCATGGTGTTTTTTAGAAATAATGCCATCATATGCTATTTTGTTGAATGTCCTGCATAATACAAGATCAAAATGTAAATGTTGCAATTTAAAAGAATTTTTAGATTTTCTTAAGAGTGAATTTTATTAACAAGTGACTCAAAGTGATAATTAAAAATAAAATGTAAAAACTAAATTTCATAAAATAAAGACTACGGTTCGAGTGAATCTTCCTCATTTTATAGTTGGACCCATATAACTCTGCCACTACCATACGCAAGTCTTGTAGATGGGGTCAGATTTCGTTGGCTGCAACATGACACTGTGTCTGAGAATTCATGGGCTCTTGATAATGGTAGGTAACTATACCTTATGTGTGGAACAATGAATTCATGTTGAAGGTAATGTGTTACGGGTATCCCATTGTGAATTTTAACAGTTTTGGGAGAAGTCTAGCAGAAAATTAACGAAAACGAAATTTCAATGTTTTGTATTGTTTATTCTTTGTCTTATTGCACCATGCAAATGAGTTTCTGGTCAACGTCACGACATGATAATTTGTTTATTTTAGTAAGTTATTAATACTGTTTCACTGAAATTAACAAACATCATAATGTCGTCTATTACGATGTAGAGTGCAGTGTTTTTTCAAACCAACTTTCGGCTTTTTTGCACTTAGAAATCCACATAATATAAATTTGCTTAGTGAGACATAGACAGGGTAATTAATCACCCCAGTAACCCAGGTATTTTTAACTAAAATGTGTATTAAAATGTGAGTAGTTGTTTCTTACTGGATGATTGAAGCAAGAATTGATCGCAGAATGTTACCAACAGAGTTTCACTTAGATTTTTTTTGAAATCGCGTTTCAGTTGATAGTACAAAGTTTGACTGAAAATAACATTGGCAGGTCTCCCCAGAGCATTTCGAGGACCATGAATTGCCTATGATATAAGAAATTTTCGGCATGCCAAGAAGTTTGTACTTCAGTGTATAGCATCGCACAGAGCTGCCATCTAGTCCATTTTTGTTGTACATAGTCCACACCTAAAATACGGGAATTCTAGTTTGGACGATTTAGTATGATTTTATGAGTTTTCTTAATCAGAAAAAATAAGGTTATCAGTAAATAAAGATCGCTTGCATAGTTCTGTTTTTGTACACTAAAACATCAATGCTTCTAAACTCATTAAAAAGGGGAAATGTGATTGTTTGTTATGCGTGACAATCAATAATTTGAAGCAATATGAACTAATCAATGATCTTAGTCTCGCAAAATAATCTTGGCAAGTCTGATCGCAATTCAACAAGCTGAATTCATCTATTGGCAAAATTAGTGTCACTGTATCAAGCTGAATAATATTTGTTTTACAGTTTTCATTGGTCAATGTCCCCGTGGTTGTTCTGGACATGGTCACTGCATCGAGCAGAATACCTGCAGGTAGGTTATCCTAAGACATTTGTAACTTCAACAGAGTTGGATTTAGGTAGAGATCATGCGACTATGCAGAAAATTACCCCTTTTCTTGTAAAATCAATATCGGATTCCCAAGTTTATCAAAAATAATCCCTTGTCCGTTAAAGATTAAATATCAAGATTCAACTTTTGATTATCTTTAATCCACCTCTGATTGGAGCATTTATAAAGTGACGGATATTAATGAAACTTGTAAGTGTAGAGAGGTGAAAGTCTAAAAAATCAGGTTTGACAAATTTAACCCTGTGAACTAGAACAATACTAGTAAACAATTTCGATAGTTTACAGGGAGTTAAGTTGTTTAGCTGCGAAGCAGAAGTTTGGTATGCGATAACAATATTTGTAATGTCATTGGCATATTCAAACATTTATCTCTGCAGTTTGCCAGATTAAAAACAGCTTGACTGTACAATGTAATGCCTCGCATTAAACTCCGTAACAGTGTCATTTTGTAATGCTGATTTCTTCTGGCAACCTAGGAAATAATTTTACAGGTTCACCTCCTTGTAGAAATGTTATGTAATAATCGATTGCAGCTAATCCTTCATATTGTCAGTGACAGTAATAGTTGGAGATACATGTATTCTGCTAATAATCAGTTATTCTATTATGGTTGGATTTCGTGATCTCGTACATGTTAATATAGCTGATGTTCTTAGCTATTATTTTTCTGATTTGGTATGCGATAAAAATATTTGTAATGTCATTGGCAAATTCAAACTTTTATCTCTGCAGTTTGCCAGCTTGACTGTATAATGTAATGCCTTGCATAAAACTCTGTAACAATGTAATTTTGTAATGCTGATTTCTTCTGGCAACCTAGGAAGTAATTTCACAGGTTCGCCACCTAGAAATGCTATGTAATAATCGATTACAGCTAATCCTTCATATTGTCGGTAACAGTAACAGTTGAAGATGCATGTATTCTGCTAATCGGTTATTCCATTATGGTTGGCTTTGTGATCCCATATATGTTGATATAACTGATGTTCTCATATTGGTACAAAATTTACGCAATATTAATATCAGAAGACATTATTCATTAATTTTGATGAGATGATGGTATGCTCTTGCGTGATTGGTCCATATATTAATGCAACCAGTAATTAACATTTTAACATCTATACATACTTATAACATGTATAACTACTCTGTAGTGTCTGGTCATTGTAAAATCAAATATTGTGTAAAACATTGTGCAATAAAACAAACCAACAGAAGCAAAACAACTCGAATAGTAACCTTCCATGTTGTTAAATATGAAATCACAAAGTTCCCATATGGTCGAAACTTTCAAAAGAGATGCCTGGACATAAACATCTCTGACTGGACCATTAGTTACAGTACTACTCTTCAATAAACATGCAGAAATATATAATGTAGTTAAAGCCGAATCTTGTTATTACACAAAAACGTCATAGCCACTTAATGGAAATCAATAAGTAACTAAAATAGGTAAAAATAAGAAATAATACATAATTATTCCGTAAAATAAAAGCTTCTTCCCATTGACACCTGTAGTAGTAACATCTTCCAATATTTTAGTATTATATTCAAAATGTTCCATTTCTAGTTTAAAAAATGAAAATTCTTAGAAATATTTAATATTAATTATTATTATTACGCACAGAGTTCATGTAGAACAAAATGAAACAAATAGAAATTGTATTATACATCTATAACCCGCAGATTATAACTGCCAGAATCATCTTTGGTGTATTACGGACCATCTAGCTTGATAAGTTATACCCATCCCCAATGGAATCCATTTTTCTGTCACCTTTATCTTTACTAATGCACCACTGTCTCCAGGTTTAGGAAAGGATCACTATTCTGAATACAACTAAGTATTAAAGCATTACAACAACTTAGAATTCTCCAACATCGAATTTTCTGTAACTGCAACTACTTTTCTTCATTTTTGTGCCAGTCAATATTAGTTTTTTTATGTAATGTTTCAAGTAATCTGGGAAAATGAGCAGGCTCTAAGGACAACAGTGCAACATCAATAAAAGATATTAATATGCTATGAATGTCACAAGAAAATGTGCAAGAGACATGTTTGTTACAATTTTCTTGCTCAAATGTACTCTCTTCAGTTTTAGTAGACACAGTTTATAGTATGTGGCCACATTTCATTTGAACTAAGCACACTTATATTTGTCTTGACTGTGTCATATCCTTAAAAGTATTTCTTAGCAATAATACGTTAACAGAAATAACTGTAAACTTTATTAATAATAATGAGACATGCATGTGATATATCCCGTCCCCAGTATCTGCGGAGACAGTGAAGTGAATAAAAACCGAACAACTATGAACAGACCAGTTGAACTCACAGCTGTATTTCAAACTTTCTCTAGCTATCTGAACTGTGCGTTCAAAGAACATGGTATTTATAGACTCCGAGTGAGCTACGTAAACATGACGTAAAAGGTATCCATGACATTTTTTATTGCCAGGCAATAAGATTATTTTATTAATGGTCGTCAATATCAAGGGGCCACAAGGAAATTTGTTGGAGGTCAAAACATTTAAAAAAATCTAAATCTGAAATTGGAAATATTAAAAATGAAGTAACAAAGTTACTTGCAGGTCATTCAAAGGTTACAGAGGTCAGTAGCAGCAATCCCAGTCTGAATAAATCCATCTGTTAGTGCTTGGTACCTTCTCGTTTAATGTTTCAACTTGGCCACTTCTATTTTTGTTTATGATCTTGAAAAGTGGAAGAACGGTTATCCCTTTACTTTATATATATATAATGTATATGAAACCCTGGCAAAACCTCAGCCATATGCAACGGCAGCTTAAAATCAAAAAGTGTAACAGTGGACCAGTGCATCTAGTTAGGTGGGCCAATCACACACAGCCGAATGGATAGAAAAGCTGATCCGTTTGAGGTATGTATTTATTTGCTCTTCTAAATTGAAAGAATCGAACTAAAATTGATTATGGCTAAGCCAAGACATTAGATGAGAAGAAACAACACTAACTGATAGATTTATTCAGATTGCAATAACTCTCCACTTTCCTACAATAGCTACCAATAACTAAATTTGTAATGTTTAATTCTCTCTTATTTTGCTGGTTTAAACTTGTAAACAATATATAATATTAATATATATAATTATTCTACTTAGAGTGACAAGAATTGTGTATATAGCAAGTCACTGTCTTATTTTTGTAAAACTATAGACTGATTTAACTTCGGTCATATAGTAAAGAAATGTTAGCATAAGGTTTAAATTAAATGTTATTTTGTATTGATCAGAACTGCTGATGAATGCACAGAAAGAATATATTGTGAGTCAACATTGTTTGTATTAAGTTCATGTGATCTAATGTAAAATTCGCTTAAATCTAAGCACAGTGCTGTCATCTGGGAATTTAACCTTTAGCTGACATTTTGACCTCGATTGTCGATCCTTTCCATCTGGTTTGTACTAAGGCGAATGAATAGTTCTTGAGTCGAGATATATTTCATCAATAACTTAATTGAAGAGGTAGCAAATAAAATTTAAAATGACCTTTGCATATAGATAATGTGAAACTTGAACAAAGGGCCTCTATGATTTTTAAATGTTTGAAGTAATTTTAGAAGTTTGACCTTTTCTCTTTTGACCTCATGACCCACAATGGTTAACCCCAAAGTTATCACATTAAATCAAGTATCTTGCCTCTATGAGAAATAGCTTGCAGAAATATGGATAATGTACCACACTAATAGGCTTGCTGCTTTATAGCAGCAATCCTAATACAAGACCTAGTTATCAATCAAGTGTTTGAGACTACTGCTCACTAGGTCTTCAGGCATAATGCCAGATCCACTCCACTTAAAACTGCTAATTACTTGGTCCAATTTTAATGACGCCTCATTAATTTTTTTTGTGGCATAGGGTGCCTTTAACCAATTTCTTTCATAGGAGCCACGTGAGACTGGATTTCGACAATTTGGTTACAGTACCAATCCAGGGTTTCCCCTCCTCATACTGCTTGATGGGTGCTCTAATGGCCACCCAAGCACCTTCTGTTACACCCAGCATTCCTCTCTGAAGTCCATAGCCTAAAATTAAAGATTAGTTTCCTTCAGATAAGTAGCCATTTTGGAACCATGCGGAACATTACTCCGTCACCCTTGCTCCGGCTTTAAGGTGAATATATATGTTTTTTTGTTTATAACCTTACAGACTACAATTGTCAATATGTAGACAACTACGGAAGACTGTAGACAACTCAGTACAGATCTTAGAAACAAAGTTCATTTTGTTTCTTTTTAGGATACTGAATATAACTCCATACTAGCAGACAATTTCACCTTAGTTTAAATGATTGAACATCTCCTACACTGGCAAACATATGCATGAGCAGACAACTGCGCTGTAGAAGGTAAAATTTCCTTGAACCTCTGCAAATACGTAATAGAGACAATTGACTTGAAGAAGTAAGTCATTGCAGCAAATCAGATAGTTAAATGCATTTATGCAAATAGGGATAATCCCTCTTAACCCAGAGTTTATACAAACTATACTACCATTTTAACTTAAATATATTGCTGGCTTTATAATTGAATTTAATCTGTAACCCGAATTTTATCAGATTACTAAACAGAAATGATTTGGGCTCTGTGAATGGGCTGTCACTCTTTCATTATCTAATTTATACTTGTCTAGTAAATACTCCCCTAAACAAATGATGAGCTAGAATAAACTATTACGGATTCTGATTTACATGATTAACCTACAATCAATAATTACATGTTTACGAAACGCTACAACTATAATAACTAAAATTACATCATCTTTCGAATCATATGCATATATGTCGCTGTGCTCTTTCTCTGTTTCTAAAATTACGACATCTAAGTCTTTGTCCACTTCACTATGGCCATCTCTCTCATGCATGTGCTTCATTAATTATTTCTACATCATTAATGTCTCTTGCTTCTTCACAAGTCTTGCTTTTATTGTCTATAAAGATCATTAAAGGAAAATGTAAGTGCACATGTAATGACACGACAAAAAATTATCATTATGTTTCAAGTTGCAAAGTACAGCTGCCTGCAATGGATGGGGAAGGGCATATAAAATGTTCCAGCAATAAGTAGATGAAGAAAGTTTACGTGAAAGAAGAGTTGCTTCTGATCTGTTTATGTGTCTTAGCTATTTGTCTAAGCTTTGTATTACTACACATTTACATCCCTACTGGATTAACAGTCTACTGTGATTCAAAATTACAATGTGATATATAGCAAGAGGAATAACATCAAAATTTGGTTGTACCTGTTTTAGTCTTCTTATTTCCACAAGTTCCTGGGTTGTCTGTTGTACCATTTTTCATACTTAGCTTTCTTTTCGCTTTAGGAGCTGTTGGCTCTGATAATGATTGTTCTGATACTTGAAAAAAATATTTTCTATTAATATACATCAAAGTGGAAAGATCGTACAATCGGGACAACTTCAGTGGGATTTCCCAAATAGAATTAATACAGGATGCAAGTATTGCAGTCTAATATGTATGTTTATTTATTAAGTAAAAGGCTACAAATTACAGATCATCAATTACAGGTAAACTTTAATAATTTTATCAACAATGTGAGCATGAAACAGAAAATCTTTGGGACAAACCTTCCAAAAAATTGTTTCACTTTTAAACACATTTTATACATTTATTAAATATCATTTTTATAACTTTGTTTTAATATTTTTCTACATTTTCAAATAGAATTATCAAAATTTCAATATATTGTATTGTTAGAAATCTCTTTCAAATTATTTTGATTTTATGCACTTACATGTATTTAAACACGGAAATTACATGTTCATACAAACCCAATAGTAACTCAGGATTCCCATAGCCTGGATCAAAAGCCTTTTGGTTTGGTATATTTCTTTCTGTCTTTGACCATTTTAATTTGTACCATCAATTATTGCTCAAAAAATATATTTTTGATCTATGAAATTGCTAAGTTTAAAAAGCTGCAAAAGCATAGCAAATGTTCCATACCAAATAGTAAATTACCAATATATCTAGGGAAGGCCCCAAATCATTTTTTCCATTATTTTGAATATTAAACTAAATGTAACATTACCATTTCCACCCTCCTCTGAGATTTGAAAAAATAAATTATATAAACTCTTTCATATAATGTTCATTAGTTTTTAAAGTTTTTATTCAATTTAAAAATTAGATAATAATTCTTTACAGAGGCTGTGCTTTCTGCAACTAAACTTATTTTAAAATTTGGGTAATAGAAAACATACCTTCAGTAGTTACACTAATAGAAAAGTGAGTATATACTGTAGAAAGGGGCTGATGATTATATTTTTTTTTTCATTCGCCAAGAATTATAAAACAATATGTAGTACAACATTTAAATCATTTATTAACTTAAGTTATTGGAACAAGCTTACCAATGTTGCTCTTCAGCTTAGTGAATGATATAATTCCTTGTCTTGTTCCATCAGTGACTTTCAATTCTCGGAAGTCGTACGTTGTCGGCCGTTTTTTATTACCATTTTATCTGACACAACCAGCTCTACAGGACATTTCGATTTCTTAAAAGAGAAATCAAAATATTTAATAACAAAAGAACGATGTACCAAAATGTCTCAGTTAACTAGCTATTATAAGAATGTCAAGATATAAAACAGAGATCAGATACAGAAAAAACTTTTTGTTTCCTTCAGGATACTTGCATCTTTGCAAACATATGGAAATACTGGGTTAAGTTATTATTTATTATATACAGTTTTGTACCTGTCTGTCATGTTTTACGTCCAATGACTTGCCATAAGACATCTCCCAGTCATTGTTTTGAAGCTCCGATTTTTCCAGAGCAGTGAGTATTTGAAAAATTTCCGAATCTTCTAAGCATGTAGCATGACCGGGTTGAGGGATCAGGTTCTCCAGCTGACAAACAATTCCAGGTATATCATCTCTTAATAGGAAATGTTTTGCCTTTTTAATGCTGGCTTCTATCAATTTCCCCTTCTCCTTTTCATCACTAAGCAAGGTGTGATGTATGAATGTAGCAACAAACCGTGCACGACCTCTAAATGTGTATTGAATTTCTTCCTTTGATGCGATTTTTTCACCCAAGAATTCTGAAATGTAGCTGTCGAAGTGGTGATCATTTGTGTCAAAGCGTTCAAATTCCTTGAAAAACAGTACTTTTGTCTTTTACTTTTCCAATGCAGGAACTAATAAGCTCAAGATCTAGGGACATTCGAAAAGCTGTTCCAGCAATTATCACAGTAACATTTTGAAGTCCATTTAGAGTTTTAAAAACGATGCTAAACAAGACCAATTCTGATTGTTGCAACTATCAGGAAAGCTATTGTCACACTGACATCAGAATATGTGCTTAATCAGTCAGAATAAATAAATTTGTTTTATTCTTTTTGGCTTCAATTTCTTCCATATAGTATTCAATTGAACTTGTTAACAATTCACTGACACGCATCCAATCACAATTCAGCAACATTTCAAATGCTTTTGTCATAAAATTACCGTATCCTTCTTCCATTTCCCGTAAATTCCGTAACCACTGTATTGGAAGCAGTTTCAATTCTTTACTATATTTCATCACTTCTATTAACTCTGGCAACTGAAGCGATTCAGTGGAACATTTTTCCTTTTTTGTACAATACTTTCCACACAGAGGAAACACCTGTTTGTCAGTTTACTGGCCACCATTTTGGTTGACTCTTTTGAATCTCGAGCAGCTTTCTACAAATAGACAAAACATGCATTTTGTGACATTATACTAAAATACCTCAAACTTCTAAAACAGGGATTTGTCGCCATGCAGTTATCTTAAATGATTGGATGTAAATAACTCAGGTACTTAAAATTATAGAAAGCTAGAAGCTAATGATTTGTGACTACATTAGGTACATCAAGGTAAAACATTTTAGTTACAATCTGTAATGTATATAGCAATGTAGGTAGTTAGAAATATTTTTGCAGGGGGTAGTGTTAACTAAATTAAATGAACAGCATTTTTAGCTTACTCATTACAAACTTAAAAACATATCATGATTGATCTTATACACATACCGTATTTTTGATATTAAGGCATTGGACCATCATATCATTAAACCATTCAGGAACTTTTTCTGGTGGGTTATCGCTTTCTTGCAAACCGCAACGTCTCAGATACTGGCGTCGTAACAGCAAAGCTTGATCAAACTGGGTCATTTTTAGAGCATTTGAAGACATTTCATTACGACGCAATCCTATCATAATACACTCATCAGATAGTTCTTTGTACAAAATCATGTCTCTGCTTTCCAATATTTCTTCCTTTGATCTTTGATATGCCGATTTTTGTGCATGGAATGAGTGATTACCATCTATGTGATATACCCCCTTTAAGTCCTCAGCAGAAAAATTCTCATCCCAGTCTTACAATTCCAACAAGAGGACCAGATAAAGATATAGACGATTCTTTATTTTTCAGCATATCTAATATATGAAAGTGAAAGGCTACAAAGCTCATTCACAATGACAGTTTGTCCACTGAGACTGAAGAATCCTTCCACC
>JAOXYB010064023.1:0-10405 GCA_028565635.1 Phoronis ovalis
GCCCACAGTCTTTGGTTGTCATTTATATGAAGAACTGCATGAACAATATTTGGGATTTTTTTATTTTAGACATACTATGTTAGGTTGACGATGAAATGCAGAAGCTGTATCTCGAACTACCAGAGAAGGAAACGCCATTCAATTTGGTAGATGACGTTCGTGAGTTCTGTCAAGAAATTTCAGAAATTCTGAAAGACGCCCAGGACGCTACCGATAGGATCAACTTCAATGTATGTTTTTGCTGTGTACATACTGTACAGTATACATGAGTAGCCTGAGCATGAATTTCAGGATGGTGACAGTTAACTAGAGACTCTTAGTTCACCACTTGTGTCCCAAGATAACTTATACATTTTATAACATTTCAATCTCCTTTTTTTTTTCTTCGCAATGATTTTCTTTCGTTTTATTTATCTTTTTATTCTTTTTACAATAATTGGCTATCTTATTCTACTTTCACTATATTTTTATTTAATCGTATTTTCCTCGTTTAATTTTGTTTTTGTCTTTAAAAAGTTAGTTATAATACAAGTTGTTACGTTTATTTATCACGATGAACTGCACTAAGGTCACCTACGGATGTGTATTCGTAAAATTATCCTTATTTAAGGCTGAAAAGATAGACGAACTGTTTTTTGAAAGAAAAGACTCGAAGGAAGAAACCAACAAAATAATTACAACCGGAATGGATGCTTATCAAATGGTTATGGATGGGACGTACAGAAATCGTATGGACAAGCTTAAGGAACTTGTTGAGGTGATATTTAGATCAAACCACAAAATGTCCAGTAGGGGGAATTGGGGAGATGCGCGAGTTCAACCAATTCAGATTACTTCTACAAAGTCCGTATTATAACTAGTATAGAGATATCTACATCTAACTACAAGAGAAATAATTCACATTATTATTTTTACTAGTTGACAATGCCCCCGGTGAGATTCGAACCTTCGTTGAATAACTGAAAGAAAGGAAAAACCAAGTGTATTAAACATTGAGCCACGAAGGCTTGACATGCAGATCGCTGGTTGTCTATCCCCTTTGTCACTCACCTGTACTAACAGCGCCACCAGTCCGTCCTTATAATCATTTATATAAAAATAAGAAATAAATAAGCATAAAATGCTAACCTTAGCCTTAAACTTACCCTAAATATAATATTGAGAAGCATGTACCTGACCCTAAACCGAGTCGGTACCTTTAACCCAGATAGAATTACCTTAGTAATCATATAGCTACAAACGTGGTGCAGGACAATATCCAATATAGCAAAAGAGTAATAATGGCTGAAATCCAGGTTTCAGGTGTTGAAATCCTCCCTCATACATATAGGGATATTCTGGTAACTTAATACCCCTATATGTATAGGGTATAGTAATCTGAATCGGGTGGCGAGTTAGTGCGTTTTTTATGCGGAAATATCTGCGTGGCATGCATTGTGTTGGTTCCAAACGTGGAAAAAATAATGATCCGTATCATTACGTTGCAAAGAGGTCAGCCTTGGATCCGCGGGCGCTCAGCTCGTATCTGGCCTGGAAAAAACTATAAACAAGTGGTCCAGTGGCACAAAAAAGCACCTGTAAATAAGACCAACCACAGAAATGATATCCTATCCAAGACCAAAATTTTTCGACAAGCAAAAAACGGGAAATATTTTTCTGCCCAGAACCGCCCGCCACTGGAATTCCCATCCTCTAAACAAAACTTGCAAAACACACCCCTAAACAAAACTTGCATAACCAAAATTTGACCCAAGCAAGACCAAGGCAAAAAAAAACTTTTTCTAAAACCTGCCAATTTTCGCGTCTAAACGCGCAACGCGTAGTCTACAAAAAGGCATCCGATTTTAGTAATACCTCGAGCAAGCGTACCCACTTTATACCTGAGTGCTCCTGCATGGCCTTGGATATAGATGTACTCTTTGTTTCATAATGAATCAATTTTGTCATAAATTTAGAAAAGACAAAACAACCTCCAAAACACTTTCATCAAACTGAAAACGAGGTAGAGATATAATATGTATTTATTAAAGGCCATTTAAAATTTTTCCATACACAGTTTTTCGCAAAAGAAAATGTTACAAACTCTGGGCGAGATTTTTATATATTAAAACAGCTTTCTCACCATATAGATGATAGGTAAATTACAAAATCCATCTGGCTAAATTGTCCGAAATTGCTATTTTCCCAATTTAATTTTTTTAACCTTTTTTGTGAGAAACTGTGCATTTGAAAACATCATATTATCATTCATATTAGGCCTCTTTACCATTTTCACTGTTCTGGAGGTTATTTTGTTTTTTTCGAAGTTTTCGCAAAAAATTCTTTTCTTTATCCATTATATGCGAAAGAGTAGTAGGCTGAAAAATTATGTATCCTAAAAGTTCTATATCTACATCCCCACAGGTACAAAGAATATCTGAAACTGGAATCGGCGTAAATGAAATCCAACAATAGATCTGCACAGATATCATTTCCAGATCAACAGTTTTGTTCTTTTTTTATACGTCAAAGATAATTTATATTTAAATGCACATTATAAAGGAACAAAGTAAAAATTTCCGCACTGGGATCTTTGGTTGTAGTCAGTTGTATTTCAGAGTCATTAGGGGTACGATGTTGGAGTAATATCCACGCATCTAATATTTTAAAAAGTTAGTTTTTACACAACACAAGCTATAGCTTCAAAACGAGTTGTGATATTCAAAAATTATTTTTTGAAATTGTTTGTTTAAGATAAACATAATAAGTATATATCGGACACTATTATAATGTTAGAGCTTGTTCACGTACTTTCAGATCGAGACTCAGCCCGTGTGCCGCATACAATCATCGGTCATTGATAAGTTTCCATATATTTTTGTTTTAATTTCAGAGTGCTTTTAGTTCTGGTCATACGCGTGTGCAAGTAACAATGGAATATGATGATCAGTGTGAAGAGGTAATTGTTAAATAATGCAAAATTTACTTAAATGTGGTATAATGAAAATTAAAAACACTAGATCGTTTAACAGATAAAGAAAAGAGATATTTTCACAGCAGCAAGACAAATTGTATTCATTTATTATTTCAGCTTCTCGTGACAGTCCTACATGCTAGAGATATAGCAAGGGAGGTGACTGACACACCTGATCCATATTTTAAAGTAACCTTGTCTGAAAGCAAAACCCTCTGTACGGAAAAATTGTCGAATACACAGAATCCAGTTTTTAGCGCCAGTAGACAGTTGGCATTCGAGGTATGGTGTTGATCCGAAATGTGATAATCGTGACGTTTTAAGGAATATATACTCAAAGAATTAGGATATTTAAAGTTATACTAGGTCTAGTTTTATCACAAAATAACAAATTTTCCAGTAAGTTTAATATAGATAAGGTAATAGATATACAAACTCTGCATAGCTCGACGTGACAATACATCGATTTGTAATATATATATAATTTTTAATATGTCGACACATTAATTTGGTTTAATCTAATTATATTTTTCAAATTTTTCATAGCGTATTAAGAATTTACGCGCATCTCTAACATCCTAGATACAACCTACTAATATTTCGCTGGTTGAACTTTATATTCATTTCTTTTTACTTTCTTCATTGATTGTTATTGCACATGCAGCCGAGAAAAATTACCAAAGCAACTTTTTAAATTTTCCTATTACTAATAAATCAAATGTCCATCTCACATTAAGGCATATGATCTAAATCCTAATCAAGGTATGATTAAGAATTTGACGTAAAAGATACACTTCTGGAAGAGACTTCAGTTGTACTGTTTAATGTAAGATACATGGCTTAGGATAGTTTTACCACCAGAGTGACTCAAATTACATTGAATCTAAAAAATACTAATTCGGCAGCTACTTGACACTTTTGTTTTGTTCCCGAAGACTTGCCAAACCCTTGGTAGGGTGTGAGGCCCAAGGTAAAATACCCATACGCTATAGTAAAAACTGCAATCCAAAAATATACTCCATGGTAAAAATTTATTTACAAAAAACCCACCCATGGAAAAAAATCCTATAAATATACACGCACCAATGTACACCCTATGGCAAAAACAGTAAACAATATGCTGGAAAGTACATCAAAAAAAGCGGCACCTTGTGGTAAATAATCAATTATTGAAAATATATACCCACGATTAAAATTTATTTTCGAAAAATACACTCCACTGTACAAAGTGTCAAATAAAAATGAAAAAGATAAATGTGGAGACTGAAAAAGAAGGTTTATGGGGCGACACACACACACACACACACACTCACACATATATAATATATATGTTCTAAAATAGTTGTATTGAGTTACAACGAGGTATTTTGGATGATCTTTGATAATATTTTGGTACTAAAAGGTTTCTTTTTTTTGGCATCTTTTCAATTAATTTATTGATATTCCAATTTTCACTAAGTTATATCTCGGAGTCTGTTACAGTTAAGGAAATGATAATTGAGGTTTGACATCCTCAGGGTAGGCCATTGTTGATCTTGGGGTCAAAGGTCGTTTAGGGGTCAAAGGTCAAAATTCTAAAATTGCTCAAAATATTCCAAAATGATGGTATTAGGTAATAAAAAGGTCATATTGATATCCTTTTAGAATATTTAGGTATTAAAAGGTGAATTTTTTTAACCATCTTTTATATTAATTTTATGGAAGAAACATACTGCAAGTCATAGTGTTTAGTCCTATAATGTTTGTACTTTGACATATGGCAGTCTGGAGTTGACCTTGATGTCAAAAGGTCATCTGGAGGTCAAAGTTCAAACTCTCAAAATGGTATACAATATTCAGAAAGCATAGATCTGAAGTCAAGAAGTCCCAAAGCAATGAATTTCTATAATTTGCTGAAAAGTTCAAAAATGATTTAGAGGCCAGGTAATGTCCATACTGAAAAGCCAATATGAGCAACGCTGCCTTTGTTAAAAGGCTATCTAGTTGTACATGGTTTGCTTAACTTTTTCTCACCTGTTCATTGTGAAGAGTATAATATGAATAATCAGGGGCGTTGATATCAAAGACCGGATATATTGGCCACCTGCATTGGCATCATGATTTTGAAGGAGTAAAGTTAGGCTTAAAATATCTGGTTTCAATAACAAAGGATTATAATCATATTTGAAAACCAAGGTAAAACTTCATTTGAATTGTTTTTGACTAATTGTATGAACAAGTCAAAAGTATTGATCACTCTGTTGTTATGGTCAGACAAGTGAAACATCAGGGTTTTTCTGCACATAATCCTGACTAATTCTGAAAAGAAAAGTTGCAAAAAAGTAAACATGCCTGTTAACTTTTTAAATCCATGGTGGATATGACTCAAAAAATGGTCTCAGTTTTTTATTTGAGATATTTTATCATGATGGGTACAATACTTTACAAATAGGTAAATGGAATCCATCATATACTGTTAACAAATATAATTAGTGATGAAATATAAATAAATCAAAATGAGGGAACTCCCGTTAGCATTATGATACTCATGATATATATCTAGTAGTACTGGACAGGTGTAATATTTTGATTACAAATGATTACATTCAATACATTGTGTATGAATTGTAAGATTTAAAATCGTCGATGATTTTTCACTGTTGTAATGTCCAATGAATTGTCTTTGATTTCATCCGTTTTGATTATAAAAACTATCCCTCATTTTCAGTGCCTTTTGATTTACCTGTTAAGAAAAAATCAAGTTTAATGTAACCATTTTTTTAACAAATATAAATGATTACAGAAACTATGATTTTTTAATCAAAATGATGATACTCCAGTTAACTTTTAATTACTATATACTTATAATTATAATATATCTAGCAGTTTTGGTGTAATTTTTTGATTCCAAATGAGTACATTCCATACATTGTGTATGAATTGTATGTTTTAAAATCATCGATAATTTCTTCACTGTTGCAATGTCCAATGAATTGTCTTTGATTTCATTTTTACCTTTGTCAAGTTTTGATTAGGACTGTCCCTCATTTTCAGTGCCCTTTGATTTACCTATTAACTAGAAATCAAGTTTAATTAACTTAACGTAACCATTCTTTTATTATACTTTCTGGAAGTTTATAATTTCTCTGTCCTGTGATTAACAATATTTTACATAAACAGACCAATACCATATCCCTAAAATTTAAAAATTCAAAGCATATCACTGTGATAAAATGAGTATAATATATAGGACCCTGTCAAATCTAAAGATATTAAGCCCTTGGCTTGCGTTAGTTTCAGTCTGTGAGGCTAGTACCATTATGACAATTTACTAAAGTGCTGAACAAAACCTCAACATGTGCAGCTGAGGTTTTTACTGTTTCAGTACCAACATTACCATCTTTATTTTGAGATGCTTCAGCTGTTCTTGATGTACTCTCAACCGTGACTACTGCATCTTTTTCATTTTCTGGTGTAGGTGAGACACCTAATGATGAAGTATTGGGTTTGTCATTTTTGCCTGCAGTATCTACCCTTGCTCCACAGGATTCCCGTTCAGACAAATCTTCAAGATTCTGATCTAAAATTGCAACAAAACATTTGAACACAACCGAACAATGAAACATCCATTACTTAATAATTTATGTTGCATCCTGGGGTTAAATCTCCCTATATATATAGTGTGTGCACTGATTTCAAAAATAAACCAACAAAATATGAAATCATCATCTTCAGTGAATGCAAATCTTAATTGTCAACAAATATAAATGCATGATAATACAGAAATTGATGAAACTCCAGAGTTAACTTTACCATACGATATATATCTAGCAGTACTGGTGTAATATTTGATTCCAAATGAGTACATTCAACACATTGTGTATGAAATTTTCAAGTTTTAAAATTATTAATGATTTTTCACTGTTTACTGTTAAAATATCCAACAAATTGTCTATAATTTCATCTTTACCTTTTGATTGGGACTGTTCCTCATTTTCAGTGTCTTTTGATTTCCCTATTAAGAATAAATCAAGTTAGTGTAGCCATTTTATTCTATTAAACTGCCTAGAAGTTTATAATTTCCCTGTTCTGTGTTAAACTGTCACAGTGATAAAATGAGTATAATATATAGGACCCTGTCAAATCTAAAGATATTAAGCCCTTGGCTTGCATTAGTTTCAGTCTGTGAGGCTAGTACCATTATGACAATTTACTAAAGTGCTGAACAAAACCTCAACATGTGCAGCTGAGGTTTTTACTGTTTCAGTACCAACATTACCATCTTTATTTTGAGATGCTTCAGCTGTTCTTGATGTACTCTCAACCGTGACTACTGCATCTTTTTCATTTTCTGGTGTAGGTGAGACACCTAATGATGAAGTATTGGGTTTGTCATTTTTGCCTGCAGTATCTACCCTTGCTCCACAGGATTCCCGTTCAGACAAATCTTCAAGATTCTGATCTAAAATTGCAACAAAACATTTGAACACAACCGAACAATGAAACATCCATTACTTAATAATTTATGTTGCATCCTGGGGTTAAATCTCCCTATATATATAGTGTGTGCACTGATTTCAAAAATAAACCAACAAAATATGAAATCATCATCTTCAGTGAATGCAAATCTTAATTGTCAACAAATATAAATGCATGATAATACAGAAATTGATGAAACTCCAGAGTTAACTTTACCATACGATATATATCTAGCAGTACTGGTGTAATATTTGATTCCAAATGAGTACATTCAACACATTGTGTATGAAATTTTCAAGTTTTAAAATTATTAATGATTTTTCACTGTTTACTGTTAAAATATCCAACAAATTGTCTATAATTTCATCTTTACCTTTTGATTGGGACTGTTCCTCATTTTCAGTGTCTTTTGATTTCCCTATTAAGAATAAATCAAGTTAATGTAGCCATTTTATTCTATTAAACCGCTAGAAGTTTAAAATTTCCCTGTTCTGTGTTAAACTGTGATAAAATGAGTATAATATATATAGGACCCTGTTAAATCTAAAGATATTGGCTTGCATTAGTTTCAGTCTGTGAGGCTAGTACCATTATGACAATTTATTCATTTGTGCTAAATGCGTTTATAATATGAGCACTTGATAAGATTTGCTACCCATAACTCATATTCAAAACTTTATCCTGTTCATAAAGCGATCTCCTGTGGTACATCATAGAACTAAATCTGGGACATGAGTAGACGCGAACATCGGCAAAAAATCTCTTGGATGCAGAATACAAAATACTCTAAATTTGGGAAAGTTTTACATCTGCACTGGTAGATTAATTCATACATAAAATAGAAATCTCTGGCTTCAAAGGTAAAAATTGTGCCAGTGGAAATCAGCAAATGAATCCAAACTTCTGGAGGTGTTTTTCCCAGGTGAAAAAAATGCATGACAATGAACTTTCATGAACTGTTCATCAATCTAGTTCATGAAATTTAAAATTTAATGAAACTGTTAATGAAGCTGTGATGAATTAACCTTCATGAATTCTTGAAATGCATGTAATATTCATGAAAGTTTAGAAGACATTTAATGAACAAATCAAGAGCATTTCATGAACTCTGAAAGGGACATGAAAAGTTCCTGATATTAAGTAATTCTTATAAAATTAAATGAACTGCAGAATGATTCATGAAGCTTTGATTAAGTTTCATGAAACTTTTAAATTCATGAAATGTGCACTGAAATGCATTAAAAATGTGATGAACAATTCATGCACAGATAAAGTACTAGCTGAACTAGTTCATGAAACTGCTTGAAAACTTCATTTAACATACGAATTGATTTTTCATGAACTTTATAGAACAGATCTTAAGAATATTTACGAGGCACAATATCTTTTTATACTTTCAATTTTTTCAATTTGAACTAGCATCTTTTAAATGGATTCATTGTAATTCATAATTAGGCTCATAATATTAATAGTGTGTCTAATGTAAAACATTATGACTTACATAGAATAAATAAATATAAAATGTTCCTGAAAAGTTCACTATAGAAATTTTGAACAAGGAACAGGACGATTTTGAGAATCATCCTGTCACGCTGCTTAAATGGACTATATGCATGGGTGCAAGGAATTGCATATTATTATTATGAAACATATATGTTTTAGTAGAATTGCTTGTAAAAAAGTACTGATAATTAATAAGTAGAAACCCTGGTGAGTTGTAGCGTGAACTTTAAAACGGAAGCATCCATTGAGTCTGTTCCCCATAATATCTGTTCCCAAGACGAGTGTGGCTGACTGGCAAACCTTAAACAGTTCATCCAGCTGGTAATGGGGAACAGATATGATTCTCCACATCAACACCACTAAATGATTTATTTAAGCGCGAAATCCTATGAAACAACATTTTTCAGGTTTGCAAATTTGAGCTGGCAGATAGATTTCTTCTGTATTTTTAGTTGACTGGTAAATTTCCAAAAAAAAATCAGCTTGCTGGTGAGTGGGGAACAGAGAGGGCCTTCCCAGTTACATTACCAAGTGGTTTATATGAGCATGAAACATGTAAAAAAATATGTTGGTTTGCTATATAAAGCCATAAAAATTCTTTGAGCACCAGATGTGCACAAAGGGTACATGTTTAAGCCATTTGATGAAAGTGACATAATCATAAAACTTTGGGACTGGTAAGAAATTACAACAGCGGGGTGTAAAGAAAAGCAAAAACTTTTCCCACGTAACATAATAAAGGCTTAAGCTTCTGGGGCACTTGCAGGGCCAGGCTTGGAAAAATTAATAGCTGTAGGTACACAACCCATTATAACATATACAATTAACTTCATTGCACATGTCCCATCATCTGTGCAGGATATGCTAGCTGTGTACATTCTACATAATGTTACTTAAAATTATGGAAAATTTCCGAATTTAGTTTTGGCAGTAAGAAAAGGACCATATAATAATGAGAGATAACATTTTTTATTTTTGGATGCATAGGGGATGCATTTTTAGTCTGGCATTCGTCATGAAATGTACCCTCCCAAACATTTATTAATATAAATAGTATACGTAAAACATTGGACCAGACTGTTAAAAACACGCGAGTATTTGTACCTAATATATAAATAATATAATATTATACATTAAAAACCTTTTAGATTGATGACAGTACGTACAAAAGTCATACCTAATTTCTAGAAACGGTAACAGAAACTGGCAATTTGTAAACTAGTGACACCTTGTGTTAAATTTATATGTTATTGTATGTATGTGGATCCATATATGGTTGCACTACACTAAATAGTTCCTTTGAAGGCACCGGCATAGCGAAATCTTAAAAAAAAAATCCTGGGTGCATACATGGTCTGGGTAGGTTCCGTACCGTCTAATAGGCGTTAATATGCATACCATTAGACAGAGCACAAAGAGTTCTCGGAGATATAACTATTTTTGTCTTTGTTTACCTACCGGTTTGCTCATTGGCCGGTGATCGATTAATAC
>JAOXYB010064034.1:0-10404 GCA_028565635.1 Phoronis ovalis
ATCAATTAGCGGGAAAATGGAATTGCAAAACTAATAAGCATTCATTGTTGTATAAGCTGACCAAATTTAATCCCGATGCTAAGTACAGCACCTTATCTAATAAACGGGCGAAGTTGTGCATAGGAACTCTTCCCAGATCTCTAGTGCCAAATTTAAACCAAGTTAAACTGTCTTACTGTATTACCTCTTGAAATCTTTTCCAGTCAACACCTTTGGATAAAGGTTCAAGGTTTTTCCAAGGAAGAAAGGTTCCTCTGACAGTGGCTGATAATAATGATGATGATACATTTTAATGAAATAAACTGAATGTTAAGTGCATTCTTATCGCTTTTATCATTGTTGTATTGGAAGACTAGCATCCTAATTAACATGCTGATCGTAAATGAAAACAGCTATATATGTGATAAATTCCATTTGGTAATTTTAAATTGTATATTACACATGACAGTTGTACTTCTTTGAATTCATGTGTTTTTTTTAATAATGTTGTATATTTCAATTATGCTAAGAGGAAATATAACTTGGCTATACTAGATATTTGCTATCAGGCTAATGTAATTTGTAGTATTAAATAATTCTTGACTAAATGTTTCCTTTACACATTACTACCTATTGTCCAAAAGAAATATGAGATTTTGAAGCTACCTTAAGTTTGGATAATTGTATATAAATAATTATTTCTGAATATTTGCTACAAAAGTTAGGTGTAAAAATAATACAAACTAGCTATATCTGTTTACTTGCAATGTATTTTCAAGTGCAGTCCCAGGATATTATATTGGGGAGGGTCAATTTTTATGAAAATTGCAACATATTTTGCTATTTTTAATTTCCTGCGATAAATTTTTTTAATATTTAAAGTAGTGTTGAATAATTGAACAACGCCTGTAAAAATGCCAAAAAAATTTGTTACAGAAATATGTGATGTAACTTAAAACTGATGTGTTAAAGCAATTCTGTTTGAAAAATATTATACTTAATAGTTGCCTTTGAGTTACAAAGTTACCAATGGAACAAATATTACAGGAATTCTAACTATTGTGACTCAAAAAAGTATGTTAGTTTCTTTTCATTTAATGCAGTAATTATGATGTAATGTTGTATATTTGCTATAATTTTTTTATTGTTGTTGTCATTTTTTTTTATTATATATTGCATATTTCAAAACATGCTCAGTTCAGCTTTTGCTGATTTTCAGTTTTTGATTCCATTTTGTTCAGAGTAATATTTCCCTTAATTTTTTATCAGTTTTGAGAAAGTATAGAAATGTCATACATCTGTTTTTAAAATTAGACGTTCAAGGTAAGATAATTTCTTCTATCTGTCAAATCATGCTTTCATGAACCTTGTATACCATACATGTCACGATAACAGATATTATATAGGAGGTTTTATTGTAATGAGATACAGTTGCTTATAGAGGAGGACAGAAACCCAGTGAACTTAATAAATTTGAATTTGTGGGAGGCAATTGAAAATGTCTTAACTGTAATTATAGTTTATAGGCAACCTTGTAAACTCTGCTGCTACTGTGACTACGGTATTTACTGTCTTTTGGTTTCCAGCTTGGTTTGCTGGCAATCAATGTAAATGAGGTTAAACGGCCGATGGTGAGATTCTTAATTGTTTTGTTCATGTTTTCTGACAAGGTAATTCATGCATTTCAGGCTTTATGATGAAAAAAGCAGTGTATATTTCATGCATGAGTCTTTTGGTCATTGAATGCTAAATGTTTAGTTTGAAATGTGTCAATCATGTACTAAAATAGATTTATGTTGTTTTAGTTGCTCTTACAAATAAAGGTTAATAAAGTGAATCAGATAATTTTATTCTTTTGTCATTGAGTCACCTCCTTTACCTAAGATTTTTATTTTATAACTACATAAAAATAGATTATAGAAATATACGCGTTTCGTTATAACAAATTACTGTCGCCTTACATAATATCGGGGGTCCGAGTCAAATCAATGGTTGGTACGCATGTGCGTGAACAAAAACTCGTAAAAAGGGTGATTTTTAAGAAGTAAGCACGTTAACGCGCGTTGTGCATTTAGGGTTAAATTTTTTGATAAAAGGGTTTAGGGTATCGAAATCGATAAAAATCCGTCAACCGCTTGACCAGACTTTGTCTCGAAAGTTAACTTGCGACCAAGTTCGATGAATTTCCTATAATTCAGTTTCCCGGGCATTTTCCAACAAAAAAAATCTCAACGAATTTAGGGTATCTATAATTTCTTCCAGTCCGTGAAAACGGGTCAAAATTTTTAAATGGAAAAACGCATTTAGGGGCTTTTTCAAAAACCCATTCACTTGGGTACTAGTGATATTTTTGAGTTGGGTACATAATAAACGGATTAGTAATTGTAATAGGTAATCCGTAATAATAAATCGTGATATTTTACTATAATACGAAATGTGAATTAAATCTGATGAGAGTTTAGCTTTAGGATATCGACGTTTTAAAAAAATATTTTGAAAACCTCTGAATTATTCGCGATAATGTGGCATCTACATGCCATTCATCGGGATTACACCATTAATTTTAATATTATTGGTGAGTGAAAAACAGCGACTGTGAGATATTTAAAGGTTAAACTAAGTTCAATGTGTTCAGTTTTTCCTAAAAAGCGCAATAAATGATATTTGATTCATAAAATATATTTTACCATCAGATCATAAACTGATATCAGAGTTAAATAACACGTTGAATTTTTAATTGAAATATTTAAACTACTGTAATACCTAATTTTGAAGAACATTATTATCTTCGTTATAATCCATACAAACCCAACTGTAATGTTTTATTAGTGTAGACAAAAAATATAAATTACTACACTTTGGTAAATGCGTTCAAACCTATGATGTGTATGTTACGTCTGGGACTATTATATAGTTCCATGTTACTTTGTAGACAATTACTTATTCTCATTCGAATGGCAGTTTTGCAGAACACTGACCGGTTTTTGTGCTGTGTCGTGCTTTTGGATTTCGTAAACAATGTTAAGTGATAAATAGCATTACTACCTATATAGGAGAAAATGCATTTCGTAAGCGTTTGTGACATCATCTAGAATAGAATAACGGGATTTTGACCAGTTCCGATCGATGTCCAAGTTCTGAGCATTTGATCTCATCAGTTATAGTTTAGTTACTTTCAAATACCAACAGGATAATGGTAAGTTTATTAGATTATGACGATTAATGATCTTTGTTACCCTTACAAGAAAGTATAAGATTACCTTCATTAACTGGAGTTGGTGGAACCATGAAATTTCATCATCTGGTGATGCATGCAATCGATGATAACATTTATTGGTAAAAGCGCGATGTTGTATGAACTAGACTTGCTCAAGTCCTCTTCTAGAACTTTTTTTTAAACTATTATTTTTATTTTTTCGATGTACTTTTGCTGCAAATAAAACAACGTCCCATCGAAAAATATGCGTTTTTATTGATTTACTCCGACCCTTACTGTATCCTCGTCCTTATGGAGGTTTATGTGAAAATGTGACGTCCGAATATATATAGACACAATTAACCTCATATCTGCGAAACACATTAAATTTCCCCACATAATAAGTTCCTACATACATTTTGCTTATTACAAAACTAAATTCAATCCATATGTATTATACGATATCCTCCTGTCCGTAATCTAGGGTTTTCTTTTTGTTTTCTGGTTGAGTTTTACGGGTGCCTAATATTTAATAAGTCACGTTACCAACATTAACAAAACAACAAGCAAGCAAACATGTGATGCCAGCTTACGATATTTTGTGGAATATGTTTGAATCGGAGTTTGAGTAGTCAATATGGGTATATGATAGATAGAATGACAAGTATGAATAGGTTCATGAAACTCAATATTGTTGCTTACTTTTAATAAATATCAAACATGACAACAAGACGAAATAATGTGTTGTAAGCAAAACAACGATGCTTTCATTAACGTGACAGATAACGTGACAGAAGGGTCCAATTTTTAAGATGCAATATCATGTCCTTTGATTTACTTTAAAATCTAGTTCTCTTTTAAGAGAACTAGGGAACTAGAGAACTAGATTGATGGGCCAATTATAACTTAAAAGTTATAATTGGCCCATCAATCTCGGATAGTGCTCGTTGCTTCTAGCGACTTTCTGAAAATTAATCATCTGTAATTGTTATTGACTACTTTATTTATCCAAAAAGTTTTTGTGAGTTCCGTTTCTTTTGTTTGTTGTAAATAAACGAACTTTTCAGCTTTGCCTTATTTATTTCGTGACACCAAGTAGTCACTGTTATTTGTTTGACAAAATCGCAATTCGGCTGTCCTTCGCCTAGACAATCAACAATTGGCACCGATAGTTGGTGTTGTAGTTACTTTTTATTTTCAGCTATAAGGAACGTTAACATCAGGTCATGCCATATACAGCTCTTTATGATTGGCCAATTGGACAAAGGCCAGCAACAACAAATCAAACGTACGGAAACTTTTATAAGAAGAAAAATGCTACGAAAAAAACTACAGATGGTCAATTTAAAATAATTGCAGTACCCTGTCCAAATTTTCGCTTTCAAGAGAAAAAAGTAAAAATAAATAAAAAAGAAAAGGATCCTCCAGCTGTTGATCATAATCAGGTTAAGAATGACTGGATAAACAGTGTTGTATGGGAGCCTGAAGAAATTGTAAAAAAAATAAAAGGATTGCAAGCATATAGAGACGCAAAAACCGGGCAGTTTGTGTTTCCCTGGAAAAATCGGCGCTGTGAAAGCAAAATGGAATGTGTCCGTGAAGCTTGGGGCATTAATAATTCCGAGGTTGACGATAGTTCAGCGTTAACAGACTCTGAAAGTGACTCCGAAGCATTGTCTGACGAATATGGTGTAAAATCTAAACGATGTAAGACACCAAATTTTTGCAACCAATCTCCCGAATTAAAAAAGGCTAGACGAAGGGGAGCTCGATCGGTAACTTACCGTTCAAAACGAACAGCCTCGTTAACACAGCCGTTACAGAAAGATAATTTTGGAAGATCAATACGCCATGGAGATATGCTTGCCACAAAGGGCGAGGTGTATGACAGCGTGGATGGTCATGGTAGGATGCAGTATCATAATAGAGACAAGTATCGTTGGGATGATGTGCAAGTTAGAGTAAACGAATCGGAAAAAAGAGTAATCACTAAACCCCATCACCTGGCATTATATACCACGCTCAACGAAGTTGTTACGTACGTAAGATAAAGCGATATAACTACAATTCGGAAATGCCACAGAAACTGCTAGAAAGCTAGAAAATCAGTATCAGGCAGGTATTGACCATTGCATGGATTAAAATATGCCACAGACACAACTAGATCTGCAGACAAATTGTGCAAAAGTTGTAGATAATAAATATATTTATCTCAAAAATTGGTCTCAATAATTTTGAACATTCAATAGCTGTATAATCACGGTTATATGTGTGTGTATGCCGCCTTTAGGGTGTTTTTTTTACCCTCTAGGATATTACAGGGTCGGTATTTTGGCCTCTGAGAGATATATGTTAGGGTAGGTATTTTGTGTTTGGAGGATATTTTTAGAGCGAGGTTTTTGATTGTTATGAAAATGTTGACGATTTTTGAGTTATTTCAGGTATTTTTTTTACCTTACGATATTTCAGGGTGATGTTTTGCCAATTTTGAGGATATATTAGAGTCAGGTTTAGACCTCTGGGTCACATCCCTTACCAAAATCTGTAATATACCGAACGCAGGCTTATAAAAAGCCTCTATATTCGGGTCTAATAATGACTACTAGCTTCACTAACTTACTAACTTAATTACAGTTAATTAATTAAAGTAGTAGTAGCCATCCGGAGATTATAACAGTCCTTGGGACACGTTCATAAACGTAACCTCTGACCTTGTGACGTGCATACCAAAACGTTGGTCTAAAGTATACGTACAGCGTAATGTTTAGTATAGATAAATGAGAAAAAATAGAATCACCACGACCAGATAAAATTGACGTTTCGGTTTACATTTTATCTGGTTTATTTATTTTATTTTATCTGGTAAATTTTATCTGATCGTGGTGATTCTATTTTTCTCACTTTTTTTTTTTTTTTTAATTTTTTTTAATGTAGTATTGCATTTATTTCAGTATTCGAGGCCTCTGGCCCAAAGTACAATTATATACAGTTATATACATTACAAATAGAAACAAAGAACTTACAATAATACTGTTTCAATTTCTTGTTCGGTTAATGTTTTTTCCCTATATTTCATTGCATAGTAGACATATTTAATAAATTCTTTAATTATAGTTTCATCCTTACACCTAAACAATTGGATACATTTGTATACATTTGGTTCTTTCCAGTATTTAGATGGAATGTATTTACTTCTTAGATCTGAATATAGTTTGCATTCGCATATAAAATTATACTTATTTTCGATCTTTCCGACCTTCCGTACACATCTTACACAATCTGTCTTTGTGTTCTAACTTACTATGTCTACCAAATTCAATTTGTAACCTATGATTCGAACATCTTAATCTAGCCATTGTTGCTTTAAAACAGGTACATATATATTTAATATACAATCGAAGGTATTTAATCTACTTTCTACACACATACCACTAATTAACAGATTCAAAACAACTAAACTTCAAAAAGTGTCTAAAGGTACTATTAAAAGCCATTTTCATTTTGTGGAATTCACCATGGTTACTTACAAGATGATTGAACCATAAATGACAAAATTTTCACCTCCTTAGAGAACTTACTGAACTTCCTTATCAGGATATTAGATTTACTGCATATAGCAATTGTACTCCTTTTTTAAAATATCTTTATTATCAGTTTTAACTTAAAAGTCATCAGTAAATATATGTCCCATGTACCTTCTTTATTACTATATTTATTTAGACACGCATCTATTTCATCATAGATCCGAACTACAATGTTCTGTTGGTCGAACTTTATCCCCATTCCTCTTTTACTTGTTTAGTATAGTTCGTTGTTCTACCTCATGAACTACTAATTATTTAATATATATAAATCTTGGCTAAAGCAGCTATTGATTAATTGATAAAGTGTCAATCTCACAGTAGACGTCTTAAAACATAACAATGCCAAGACTATAATTACGTAGTGAATACATTTTCTGAGCCAACGAATAACATGACGAGGGAACGTCACAATCTGGCGACGTCATAACAGCCAGTGTGCTAGCTGGGTTACATCTGGTCAGCATTGCTATCAATTGCTGTAAATAACGATATCGGTAGGTGTATTTTAAAATAACTTAATGTGTTAAACTGAATACTTTATTGTATGTCATTTTGACTACGTTTATCGATCAGAATAACACAAAAAAGCGAAAAGTTGATTCCTTAGTATTCTAAATGTTCTACATGCTGCTTTAAAGTTTTGCTGCCCGGGGTGAACACTTCCATACATAGGCAGTTGGGTATGCGCCTCGTTAAAGTGTTCACTTTCAGCCGATTTTGAGCAAGTTTGTTTTAAGATCCGTTTTGGTTTGAGAAAGAGTCTATATTTACCCGCTACAGGTATAAGAAAGGTCAGTGTGTAAAGAAAGATTCCTGTGTAAAGAAGGCTCAGTCTAAGTGATCCAATAGTCGAATCTTGTAAACTCACCTCGGTAAACTAAACTAAACTCTGAAAGGGTACTAATTTCCCCGCCAATTTCAAAGGAACTGGTATTGAAAATTGGCGGGGAAATTTCAATTCTACCATTTTCAATACCAGTTTTCCCGCCAATTTCAAAGAAACTGGTATTGAAAAGGGGTAGAATTGAAATAAAATATATAAAAAGAGGATAAAAATCTTATATTAAAAAAGATCCAGATTTACCCAATCCTGTATAAAAAGGGGGGAAGGCAGAGGAGCATCCCAATTAAAAATATTACACCGGGTTTTGCTGGTTGGATTTTAACTAATTTATTCTTCTGTATTAAAAGAAATATATTTTAAAAGCCTTCAACTATCTGATAAAACCGTGACATTGGTAAATGTGATACTATTCGTTTTTACTTTCAATAAAAGTTTTATCAGGAAACCAATTTCTATGAAATTTGGAAAATATAACTCCCTTGACTTAGTCTCTAACACACACTATATATCTCCTTGTTGCATATAGGGATAGAAATTTATATAGGGGTCTAAACTTATATATATATAAACTCAATTTGGTAGTATTTAACTACTGCATGGTTTAAAGAAAATTTAAAATAACACATTTAAACCAAAAAAAAAAATACAACAAGAGTCTAAACTCGCTAGAAAATGTATCGACCGATCAGAAATGGTCCGAAACTGACAAAATGTATCTGATTTCATTTCTGCTCAACTATGCAGTAGCCTGCAACAACTTTGCATTAATAATCGGGGAAAGACAAAACTTAAATTTCAGCTGTAACTGGTAGTATATAAGGTTTATCGCATAACGTGATGTGTGTTGAATTAAAAAAAATAACAATTAAGTTTGATTTTATGTAGCGTTATTATGTTTAAAGAAGCATGGTATTTGTGACTAATTTTATGGCAACTACGAGTGCAAGGGCATGTTTCAAATTGTAAAACACTTTCAGGTATATAATTCAATGGCAGCTCGTGGGCAACAACATGTTTAGCAATAAACCTTATGATTGGACTACTATGCAAAAGCCAGTTACTACAAACTCAACGTATGGAAGCTTCTACAGAATTAAAAGGATTACGAAGATTAACAAAAAAGGTCGCAAAATATCATACGATCTATATCTAACCAACTCAGCTCACGCCAAATTTCCTCACATGTATTACAAAAAGCCGTCTTAATAAAAGGTAGAAACTACCATTAGAACATTTACTCGAGAACTGGAAGTAAACATTCATGCAAGCCAGGTAAAACAGACTATAATTAAATAAGACATTACGATTTTATTCCATGGAACAATCCCGAAGAATCCCTGGGAGCATATTGTTCTGTGAACAGTCCCATGGTGACAGAGTAATTTTGTCTGCTGCAAAACTTTACAATCAGGTCAATTTTCTCTCCTTTCCTCAGGTGTGTGGAATTGACCACGTGGCGTTATGATCACATTGTATTGAGCCCTGTCAGTCGGCACTGTAGCTATCTATTCAACGAAAGATGTATTGTTATAGTCACTGAACTTGAAAGTACGAGTAATTTGTAACTGTTAATATATTCAATTTATACTTTTTTCAGTTCAAAACAGCAGAACATCTTTTGTGGACATTAAGACAAGATTATGAGAACAGAAGATATATTCGAATGGACAAAGAATCAAAGGCCAGTGACTACGAACGAAACATATGGAAGTTTCTACAAGCCCCACAACAAAGCTAGAACTGTTGGAGTACATGCACATGTACCCTGCTCAACCTGCCCAAATGTTCATTACAAAACAAAAAAAATTGTAAGAAATTTAAAATAACTCACTAGTAGCTATTGGTCAAAACATCTATATAATATGGGTTGCCCGGATAATTTTTTATTTTGGTAATTTTTTTAATTAAAATAGCGTATTGACCATTTGTTTTTGCAACTCGACTGCAACTTGGTCCACCCTAATATAAATGTCAGTATGTATAAAATAAAAAAATATGAAAACCTAGTTGAAAATTATTGCTTGGGCACTTCAGAAACTGTTACGACTGGACACAATAGACTAAAACATCAAAACGGATCCGTTTAGCAGATCACGACACGAATCTAGTGCCAGTATATGGAGACCAGAAAAATTGTAAGAGTTTATATAATCTTTCTGTTCAATTAACACTGAACACATCAGCATAATGTTGTCAATGGTGGCGGAAAGGAGTAGACTGCATGATTTGAAAAACACAATGACGAGTTGTATATGCATCTGGAGGATGGTTTTTGAAAATAAACTCCGTTAAATTCAGTATTTATTCACATAAATATATTTTTTGATACTTTCCTTTTCCATATCTTCACCGACGGGGATTAGGGACTGGTCAGAAATTACCACAGGGGGGGGTTGGTGCAAACAGGGGGGGGGGCACGAATTTTTGTGCAAGGCAAAAGGGGGGTTCATGAATTTTTGTGCACCACGAAAGGGGGGGGGTTGTAATTTTTTGCGCAGTGATTCTTGAAAAATACCTTTCTTAATTTTCAAACTAGCAGGAAAAGAGAGGATCCCTAAACAAGAAAATAAAACAAGCAAACATAGCAGCAAGTCAACTTAATACCAAGTTACCCAGCAACTTAGAGAAATCAAAGAGTATGAATGACAGTTCAGATGAAAATGATAGTGACAGTGGTGAAGATGTAGTTGTAGCTGAAATAGGTAGTAGTTTTAGAGTGATTCGGAGTCTGAAGACAAAGATTAATAGCCAATCCTGTGAAAACACATTCTGGACGTATAGTGCGAAGCAAACAATTCTTT
>JAOXYB010064045.1:0-10403 GCA_028565635.1 Phoronis ovalis
AAAAAAGTCTTCAATTGTGTCTGTGGTTGTAGTGGGATTCAATCCAGATACTACGATCGTCTTCGTTGATGGTTCTGCCTCTAGTGGAGATAACTGTGGCTGATGTACACAAATGCACAGTTCCCTATCTTTGAATTTCAAAGGCTTCATACAAAGGACACGTTTAATCACTGGTTAAGAAACAAATCAAGGTAAACTATTCATGAAAACTGTATGTAACAAATGCAATTGTCGGTTTAGTACCTTCCATGTAAAATTAAAACAAACGTTTTTACGAAAATGTACGAACTAGAGCACATTTTACGCTGTAATACAATTCTACAAACAGTAAAAGGATGCTTTCTAAATAAACAAGAATTTATTGAATATATTGAATGTTTCTGTTTACTAGTTTATTACGTACCGGTAGGATCTTCGAATGTGATTAGGGCCACTAAATTGTCACTGTCCAGTTTAACCTCCTTAACATTTACCCCTCCTGATTTTATTTCATTTTCAAAGAACAATTTCAAGGAATCCTCCGTTGTATCTGCATCAAAACCTCTGACTTCTAAGATGTTGTTCTCTTCTGCCTGCTCGTCTGCTTCTGTAAGCATTACAACACTTTATATAACCTACTCTTTTAACACATTTCCGTTATACATGATTAATTATTACGGTAAGGAATAGCATCAGAAAATTCAAGTAATAACTCAGTAATTACATAACCATGTCTTATCCAGTGTTCAGGTTTGGTATCCACTAAAACCTTTTGTGAAATACAGGAATATATTTATTTATATATTTATTAATATATTACGTCAAAACTGGTGTTAGTAATACTTTGCAAAAATGTTCTTCATATTCCCTACTGATTTCATGCATATATCTTAATAATTCAAATATTGTAACAATGATATAATCGCGCCTTACCCGAGTGCTCAGGACCAATATGAACCAAAGCATATTTAATTGATGTTGACCCGTTTATTTCATGTTCAGACGTTGCAGGATCATCACGTACTATCTTTTGTGCAGTTGTGTAGCTCAAGTTAATAATAAACGAAATGGCTCAGCTTGAATGCACTTTTTATATGTTATCCGTGCTTTTGCACATACTGTACCTTGGTATTGGACTACAGGGCTTTGCAAACCAAATTGATATGGTTGGTTATTATTAGCTCCGACAGGTGGCACATTAGGTGATAGTGGTGGCATCATTAAGTGTGGTCTAATACGAGGATCATATAACTGTCGGGAGCCTTGAAAGAGTAATTACACAGTTATTATAAAGTGTTATCAATGATGCAGCTTGAAGTTAGAAACTTATTTATCTAAGAACATACAAAACAAAATAATTGTCAGCCAGACTGAAAGATAAATAACAAAACAAATATCACCCTTATTTACAGTCCTGAAAGCATGACCCTACTATGGCAGCCTAGGGTCCTGTCCACCTCATATCTCAAACCAGCCGATGTTCAACCAGCCTGCTTCCAGGACTACCTTAATTATTTACTGATTAAAAATCAATATGAATATCTTGGTAATATCTGTTGGATATTTAGGATTTCCATTTGGTAAGTAGCGTATAGGAGGTAAGTACTGTGGATTGCACTATTGATACGGAGGCGGAGGAGATCTGAATTGATAGGGATTAAACAATTGATGTTATTTTAAACATGGACCATCAAGGCGCTGCTGACCTGAAACTTAGAATTGGTCGCTAGACCGTGAGTTTTGTGTATCGCCAGCTGCTTGATTGTTTAGCAATGCTAGCAATACATTTGATTGTTGGCTTATTGTTGCTTGATGAAGGGTTGTAGTAGTAACATTTGACAATCTTAAAGCAGTAACAGCACCTGGATCTGGTACTACTATTCCAAAGTTGTTGGCAGGACTTCCGCCCAGTTGGTTTTGATTGCAACTAGTTTCATTCGTAAGACGTGTAAGTGTTTGATTCTCACTTGTTTCTAAATAGCTGATATTATCATGAACGTATCCCTGGTCCCTCGGAGAGATATTTACCTAAAAATCATTAAAAAAAATAATGTATCTCGTAAGCTAAAGATACAATCTAGAAACAGTATTTCCTCTAAGTGATTCAGATATACAGAAAGCACGGTAACAAAATAAAATGATGATGTGTAATGTTATTTTATAAGTCAATTCAAACGTCATATGGCGTAAAATATGTCTACCCGTTTATCAAAACAAATACTAAGTAATTTGGATGTTTATATCGCACTACCCTATATGATTAACCATGTTAAACAACATATCCGTACTTGTGACAGTTTGTACAGTCTATTTAATATTATGCTTAAAAAAGGTTTTCCTTGTTAGATAACAAAAAATAGTTTTGGTATGATGGAGGTATAATATATCAAAGAAACTTAGACATCTGAATATCAGACTGCACTGTATATATGTGTGTGCGGGCGAGTGTGCGTGCATACCAGCGTTCGTATGTGCGCGTGTATGGGTATATTTGTATGTATTTATATATAGCATAGCCATTGAAATCAGTGTACCGTATCTCTGTTGTCTGCAATGACAACAGCATTTTCCCGTTTAATCCACGCTTGTTCTAGAAGCTTCGAAAAAGATTTGACGTTTTTTTTCAGTGATGGCACAGAGTCTCTCAGAAAATCGTGTTGTCCTCTTTCCAAGACTCTTTTCTTCACTGGAGCAGGATTTCAAAAAAATAAAAACATAAATACGAAGGTCAGTATAACATTTATCTTGTATACAATGTATGTTAGCTTCTAGTACTCGTATTAAATTTCCAAAAAAAATTATTTCCGCACTATTCTATTATTAACTAGCAGAAAAAAGTAGTTTGTCTACTTCATGCTTCTGCAATATTAGCAAATTTCAGATTGCCTCTTTAAGGATACGAGATGCAAAAACTATGTTATTATAGACTATAATTTTCTTTAAAGCTAATTTTCATAACCAACATGAAGAGTTAGACAGGTTAAAATATACATTCCTGCAAAGGTTATAACGTAATGTTGATGAATCCAAAATTTGGAAATAATCCTCTTGATCTGACAAGATTCCATTTTGGGTAAAAAATGTGTTTTTCGAAATTTAATTTTTAAAAATTAAATCCTAAGGGATCATCTCAAAAGATATCACAATGACCACAAACGTATAGCGTTTAATATAGGATTTACCCCCCATCTCCCTGGTCAAACGTGGGGGTTAGAGATTTTTCCCCTATCCAGTTTCGATCCTAGGGGGTTCCGGGGGCAATATTTGGTGCTATTTCCTGCAATCTGGTGCATTCTGGAACTCTAATTTGCCATGACACACTGTGTGATTTTTTATAGAAAACACAAAGTTGATTCATGAACTGATATAGATCGTGCACTATATAGTTTAACTTTTTATTACAACATCGCCTGAACTTTAATAGTGTTATCATAAAAAGACATTTCCAAGGCAGATGCTCTACTGATAACAAGTTCTGAATCAATTAGAGTAACCAATACCAACATAAATTCTTCCGGTGTGTGTAATTCTGATTTCAGCACGTTAAACACAGACTGGACGTCACGCACGTGCAAAAACTAAAATATGACAACCAATTTCAAGAGCGAAATCATCGATAAATTCTATTCAAAAAAATGTTTACCCCTACCGATAAACTTGTATGTTTTGACACAAAGCTATATACAAACGTCTGGTACCTGTTTAAAGGCTGACGTTTGTAAATTGCTCTTCTTTCTGGTGCCACAGTACCAAATAATGTCAGCTGTTTGGACATCTTTTTTGTGTGTATCGTCTGCACTGCAGTGACGTAAATAGGTCGTCCTGCTTTACGACTGTCGTATCCCTATGCTGTAAAGTGAACATTGCATAGTACCCCGGGCATGGTTTAGCCGTTTGATGCAGGTATTTCACTGTCTCTTCCACCAATTTCGTACATTTTTGCACGCACGTACTTGTATGAATGTTCATGAAGTGGTAGAATATATAGAACCTAAAACTTCTATATTTACTAAGGAATGATTTTTAATAAATATCGTATATACTAGGCATGATTTTTTCATTTCGCACTAACCCATAAACGTAGGTGGATTTTACCCCCTGCCCCCTATATTAAACGCTATGCGTCATTGCGATAAATTTTGAGATGATCCCTAAACCCTTTCACCTAGTTGACAACATTTATCTTAATATATAGATTCATATACCTAATACCTTTAAAAATATCAAGGAATAAATATTTTGCCACCCCGCCAGATAACAAATTGCGGTACAAAAACTCAGGTAGAGCAACTTCACAATTTTTCTCCGGTTTTAAGACATTTTCTTATTTAGCGGACTGTGAACTGTCTAGTAAATACACTTTCCCTGCTTACTAATGTTAGCAGTTTTGGACGAGTAGACACCATTACATTGAAAAGCAAATCTACAATCAGTCAGTAAAAATCCATTCGTTAGTGTTCTATACCTTCTGAACTAACATCTGGGCTTAACCACAGTCCATTTTTGTTTGGTATTTCGCAAAAAGGAAGAACGATAAACTCTTTATTCATATATAAACTACCGGCAAAAGTATTGACACTAATCAAATTGCAGCTTACAATAATAGGTACAACAGTAGACCAAGTGGGTAGCTAGTAAGATACAGGTCATATCACATCGCTGTACATGATTATCATTATGAAACAGTACAGATTAGTTATCACACACATAGGTGTAAATTACAGTTACAATTCAAAACAATTATGGGCGTGTCTTACCCAATTTTCTGTTTTGTCTGTAAACATTATTTTCTGACGTTGGAGGATATTTTTTTAGAATCAATCTGTTTGCGAAAGATGTTGTTGATTTTTTCCTGCTTTCATCTGTTTTCATATGTGGTAATTTAGCGGGCATTTTTATCGCTGGAAAGAAAGGCGAAACCTGTTGGAAGCCTTGAAAAACTAAGAACATGATTATTAATATTTGCACTAATGACACGATTTGAAATTTACAAAATTCAGCATAAGAACCAAATTATCAGCGAGACTGTAATTTAATTAAGAAAAACTTCACATTCGTTGCTGAATAGAAATCAATATGGAAACCTTCACTAGGTGGCCGATCATTTCTCATATGTCTTGAAAATGGAATTGTTGTAACCATAGTAGGCTGGAATTGCATTGGATTGTGTCGTTGATTAGAATACAGCTGTTCATGTTCATGATTCTGTTCTGAAGCTTCGAGAAGATCCAAACACCATGAGTATCCACAGGAAAGAGGTCGTTGAGCTGGTAATATGTTTGATTGTTGGCTAGTCCCTTCATCATTTGTAGGAAGCGTAAATATGGAGATGACATTATATCACCACTGGTCTCTGCTCAGATAACAAGTTACCTGAAAAGATACAAATATACTATACAATACATTCTAGACAATTAATTAACATTCCCTAAAACAGCTCGGTACAACGGCAAAATTTCTTGAAAACATGTTCAGATAACTAATTAACATTCTCAAATCAAAAGATATATGTAATGATTTATTGGAATTTATCAGTCTTTTAACCCAAAATAAGTGAAAATGTGCGCAGAATTTCGACCTTTTCATATATGTGCTGCTGCAGCCTTAGATATATATATATATATCAGTTTTCAAAAGTTATAGTTTCAGCCAATAAGTATGAAAATCAGCTGATGTAGTATGGCCCATTTATTAATTTGGATTGATTTTGCAGCTAATTTTAGTAGGTTCCTTTGAGTAAATAGAACAATAATTCTAGTATGAATTGGTTTTAAATTTAGAATTTGATAGTTTCATGTTTATTTATTAGCAAAACACCATTTTACTCTGGCCTGCCCTAAATAGTAGCCCATGAGCATTTATTTTGATAAATATAGTTTACAACATCTTATGTAAAGGGCACATTTTCCTCACTACATGGCTGTTTACCGCCCACAGGATATATTTAAACAAATAACTGTTTACCAAAAATTGTATTTCTTGGAAAATGTTCATGTGTTTGTATGGATTGTTGAAGTCCACAATTTTTTTCAAGTGAATTTACCCAACAGCGTATATTAGTTAGAAGCATATTTAAACGATACATGTATATACTTTCTGCAGTTTTTCATAGGATATATTTTTGGTGAACATTAATTACCGTATTTTTATCCTGGGCCTCACATCCCTACCAAAACTTTTGATAAAACTTATCACGGGTATGTACTAGTTATATGCAATTACCCTGGACAATTTTTAGACAAAAATAAGTTATTTTTTTTTTTGTTGACCTCACAATCACCTCAAAATGACATGAGAACTGTCTTACCTTGGAATCCAATCAGAAGGCATAAAAATGTATTCGATATTCGATATCATCACCTGTCTAAGTACAATTTCCCAGAAGACCTGTGTGTTTTTGATAAATCAGAAGAAAGAATGATAGCTAACTTTCGATTTGCAGGACGAACTTCCTGGACGATTAACGAATATATGTGTATTAACTATATACCAAGAAAAGTTAACCTGGTAGCAAAGAGGATCATAGTTTGCAAGCAGTGATTAACCTTATGATTCATGAGTAATAATTAAAATTACTTCCTGATTTATAAAGACTCACATGCAGCAGAAAATATTTGACAAAACATAATGTTAGTAAAACAAACTGTAACTACACAAGAACATATAGCTATCTAGGTAACTCGTAATGAAACTCCCCGGAAAAACACACCATCCGCGTCACTGAAGTCCGAAGGGCAATTCAATGCACTGCTATCATATTTAAAATCCATGATAGACATCTATAATACTACTAATAGAACCGACATACAATCTGGATTGTGATAATTACCCAATTTAACTTACGCATCAGGTGAGTTAACGCCATTTAATTCAAACAATAAAAAAGCTTGAACAAAAACTGCTAGAGGCTGCTCTAATTGTATTGTATTGTAAGCCCCTCGATATGTAAAATCTTTCTGAGCTAGGCTGCATGTGTCCTGCTCGGACTCCAGCAAATTCCAGATTCCAAAAATTAGATGATAATAGAACTCCTAAGCAAATATTCCAAATAAATATTTCCCCTGGGACTGGCACCCACAGTATTTAAATTTACTCAAACAGGTCAATCAAGAATCGAAGATGTCTTTGAATTAGTATTAGGAAATATTGATCGTAACTTTGTGGTTTACGAGACTGGAATATATAGTAGAAACACTACCGTACATGATAATATAAATATTAAATCAATTTCATTTTTATCCAAAAAAATTATATTAAGTTCTTTTTAAGCAGCAAGCACTTCATTAAGTTTAAAGCCGATGTTTTTCTTGATTGAAGTCAGATTTTTAACAAGATGGCATTTACTGAAACAGTGTTGTATTTCAATTTTAATTTCAAGTTTTTTATTATAACATATTTTGTGATTTGCTTACCATCCATTTGGAAATTAATCATCATATATCAGTATTATCATAAAGTGTACTTTTGTAAACTTTGTTTACCTTTATATGTTATTGTCCTTTTACCCCACCATCCACAACTAAAAAGTCAAGACATCATTAAACCGGGAATAAGACAATAAGACAGTAACCATGGAGGTCACTGTCCTTAAATTTTAGTAGGGATATGCCGTCCACAAGTCCAAATCCTGACCCTGAAATCTCCCCACAATTGCCAAAAAACTCACTCCGAAATATTTTAGAGTGGAGCACTGAAATAGCCCAAAACATTGAAATAAACCCGAGAAATCGTTAATGGCGACGCAAGTATACATACCAGGTTTTTATATTGGCAGTGCTCCCCCGAGAAAATAACAAATAACTGAACAATTATAGATTGACAATAAATCAAATATTAGGGGATACTACATAATTTATAAACTGTGTTTTTACGATACCTTATAGACCTATATCTGTATAACATGTAAGCAGATGATATACTTCTTGTCAGAGGCTTCATGCCTATGTTAGTCAAAGCTGTCAAATATTTGGATAAAACAAATTATAAAAAAATAAGTCCTTAATAGAATTATGTAGCGCATGTTTTCCTAATGATAATAATTTCCAGTTCATGGAATGTGTCTAGTACGTACTAATGACACTATTTAAGTTGTAATTATATTGGATAAGGCTTTTTATTATACCTATAAAATAGTGGTGTACTAAGTGCAAACTGACACTAGATGTATAGTGGGGGGGGGGGGCGACGGTGGGGGGGTGCATCCAGCCAAAGTGGTTAGACATACGTGCTGCCCTATAGGTATGGTTTTTCAGGTATATATTTCACCCTGGACGCCCGTAGCGGGGTACTAGTATATTCTTAGCTCACTGCTAACAACGGGTTCCGAAAACCTAAGGCTTTAGCCATGTTTGCTTACAAAGGGGCATATGCTTTTGCCATGGGTGTTTTTAAAGGGGTACGCTTTTAGCCATCTTTTCTGACCACGGGGTATATTTTTAGCCATTTTTTCGGACAGCGGGGTATGTTTTTGTTATAGCTGGTTTGCAAGGAGTTTTATGGCCTGGACGAAGTATTACCCCCGGTGATGTATAATTACATAGACTGTCGTTTATCATATTTAATTGAGCCTCATATGGCTTAAAAAATAAAGTTCGTAAATTTGCATTAATGATTGATGATTGTTTAGACAGCTTAGCATTATAATAGTAACAATAAACATACCCAAGTCATAGACTGGGCAATATTTATTTTTCTAATTCAATACTTCGGTTTCTGTCAAGTCGTGACCCTGAGTCCATATTTATGTTTGTACTTATTCAGTATTTTAAATTCTTCGTATAAAGGTACAGTTTTAATATTTAGCTTTGGAGTGTTCACTTGAAATTTCAGTTTCTTTATTGGGTATTGTCCTTTTTGCTATTGTAACACTGACCACCCCTAGAATTACAAAATAAGCAGACCTATTGTTAGACAGTTGAGAGAAAACAACCTGTTCTTGCAAACTCTAAAATTCAACTCTCTTCATATTTATATGAAAACAATGTGTAATATTATCATATAGAATGTTATTTAATATTAAAAAAAAAGTTATGTACGTGTCACACGGTTCAGAAAATTGTTGTGAACATGATATATCCGATGAAAGTTTAACAATGACACTGTGGAAGTTATATGTATATGCTAAATGAAGAAACTATTGTGAACATATGAACGTGTTACACGGATCAGAAAATTGTTGCGAACGTGATATATCCGATGAAAGTTTAACAATGACACTATGTGGAAGTCATATGTATATGTTAAATGAAGAAACTATTGTGAACATTTGAAAATCTGATACATTTTATTGCAAATAATCTGCCTGGTTTATGCGACTGGTAAGCAAAAGGCCATGAGAATTTTATAATGAATTGCCCACAAATTTTTGTTTCTGTCTATTCCTCGACTATTTCGCTTCTTATACCACAATATCTACAAAATGTAGATAACTTAATCAAAGCTTCCACAACAGATCTGCAGATTCTTCTAAGGGACTTCTACTCCAGGTACTTGTGTGGGCTACACAGTTTAAACCTGTTTAAATGGTAAAGCCTCGGCATGCTCTGTCTACTTTTAGACATGCATAATACTTACACCCATATTGAGCTGTATGATTTCAGATAATTTGATACAAGTTCACATTATTGAATGGCAAAATATATTCTGCATACTTTGTAACTACAATTAAATATCACGGTAACATTGTGGACAGTGTCTTTTCTGGAGAAGGGGGTATTGTAACACTGATCACCCCTAGAATTACAAAATAAGCCGACCTATTGTTAGACAGTTGAGAGAAACCAGTTTTGACTGAAGAGATTGTAATAGTTATTGAAATAATAAAGAGAGTTGAATTTTAGAGTTTGCAAGAACAGGTTGTTTTCTCTGACTTGCCCCTACGATTTTGTTACACCATATATAGTAATATGAGGGAATTACTTGTCATGTCCTCGACCATTTAAAACATTTAATTGTGTATGTATAAGACCCTGTATACTTAATATGGCATAAGGTCATTATAAAAAGTCCAGTAATAATATGAGTTACTTCAACTCACACTACACTAAACCCTGGACAATAATATTTATTTCTGTAAATGCCAAAATGGCGAACCTTAGCAACACATGCATGAAGTAACACCCTTTATACGATTGTTTAAAGTGACAATTTAATCATCCCAATATCCATAGATTATGACATATGGAATGCTAGGAATGCTGAACTAAACATCCTCATGCAGTCACGCCTGTAAACTTTCATTTAAAAACATTAGTTTGAAATGTGCTTGGTCTGAAACAGATTGGATCCTTTTCACTATTGTAGGCTTTACCTACACAAGTTATAAAAAAAAATTAAAAAATAAAAATTAAATCATAATCTGTTACCATGGAAATCGTTTTTATTTAATAGAAATTGTTTTATTACTTTAATTTTTTCACAACTTA
>JAOXYB010064056.1:0-24665 GCA_028565635.1 Phoronis ovalis
CGACGTAAAAATTGGTAGATTAATCTTGCACGTAAGTTTTATCGCGATAATTTGGTCCCGTGTGAACAAAGCTTTAGATAATTTAACATTTTTTTACTACTCACTTAAACAAGTTATTGATACTGATCTTGACTCAAAAAGAATTTGGTCTGAAGGTAAAATTACACTTTACATGCTGACATATGTGCAGAATTATATTGCAATATTTACACAGAGTTAAAAGTAACATTTATGAGTGGAAGGTTATAGTAATTCTATTTTTGTTGATACCTTACAAGTTATTTTATACAGAGAGATATGCAGAACTTCCATCAAATAGGATCATGTTACTGCATTATTTTTACTTAATATATCTATGCCTCATTGTCTTTTTAAAATATTGGAAATTTGCAGCGGCATATGCCAAGAGAGATTAATATTGTTTTGTGATTTGGTTGGAAATTGAACAGCAATTTACAATATTTTTTGTGTTCATATGTTAAGGTATAATGTTATTTCAGCAAAAACAAATTTGATATTGCAAATAATTTATTTCTAAATTTAATAGTGTAATGTTGCATATTTCCTTAGAGGGAACTGCATTTAGACCTGAACTTTGCTGCACTGTGGTTATGCTGCATATCCAATGCATGTTGCTGTATACTGCATATTTACATCTACAATATCTTAGAATGTTGGTAATTTCAGTTCAGGTATATTGTTTCCCCTTGCACTATAAAAGGGAAATTGAGTTGAAGGATTTTATTCTTATAATTGGGTCATTGAAATTTGCAGAATAGGTATAAAACTAATAAACTAATGAGAAATTTTAATGTTACACAAAACATGATAATAAGCACTAATTTCTTACAGACTTTATGACTAGGGGATGTAATCTTCCCTCCAAATAAAAAAATGCAAAGTTATTCATAAACTTATTTAATTGGAATTTAGCAAGCCAAAGTATACCTTTAAACTTGATAGGTTTAAAGATTGACCATTGATATCTTCAACACATGACGAAAATGGGCCTAATGTGACATGACACATGTAGAAAATTATGTTAGGGGGTGTAAAATTTACATAACAAATAATTAAAGGAAAAAGTTGGTGATATTTTATAGATGTTGGATTAATGGAAAAATGAAAAGATTGCATTTCAATATACATAAGTAGAAACATGTTGTTCTATGAAACAAATGGTATGGTATAGAACTCCCTTCTTAAAAAAATATTGTTACAACAGTGTGCTGTTCAAAAGGATAGGAGATATAAATGTTAGACCATGATTTGCAAGATTTGAATGAATATGCAGGTGTTGTATACTGAATGAACCACATGGTGTCAAATTCTATAAATATCTGTACTTGAGATCTTCTGAGTTTTTTGTAGTATAACAGTTTTAGTACAAAAGGATAAAAAAATGCAATTTTTGGGATATATAATCCCATTCATTTTGTTTACACTGTTTCATCATATAATTTTATGTATAAAAATGTTCAACAAAATGATCAATTTGTTTTTACAAATCGTGACCACAAGATAGAAGTAAACTTAATTTTTTATACCCTAATGGATGAAAATGTATAATTGCTGTATTATGATACAATGTCATATTCTATCATGTTTTAGTTTCTAGTCACTATGGAATTAACTAGATGTTGGTTAAAACTTTTAGTGTAATTAATAAACATCCGGATGGGTGGTCACTAGTTGCCATAATTGTGAACATGTTGAAAAAAATAAATAAAACATCGAACAAGTAACAGTATAATTTTCCAGAAGTTAATAGATTGTGACAGTAAAAAAGAAAATAGTTTCTACAGAAATTTTCTTAGACAGTTTGTTGTAGTTTCTATTTTTTAATCATATTTTGTAATTGCGGTTAATCAACAAGAATAGGTGTTTGTGAGATTGCACGCTTGTCTGAGCAAGCAACTGACAAAAATGAAAATCTCCCTTGTTGACAGCAGAAAAATTAAGTAATGTTAAATCTTTAAATCATAAACATTCCTCTTTCTTATTTTCTAATTTGCTTTGTAAAATATTTTTATAATAAACTTCAAATCATTTTAGAGCCAACTAATAATTTATTAATAACCCATTAAAAAGAAAAATTACTTATTCTTGTTTATAAAGCTTGAAAATTTTATCTGCTTACTTGAATTCTCATGGCCCCTCCATTAGCCAATCATTTGAGATATGACTGTATTTGTATATAGCTCATATCAAAAAACATGGCCCTGTACACTAGGTATATGAATAGAGGTATGTCAGATGGATTGACTGATACACAATAATAACAACAGACAGCACCAGGTTTATTTCAATTCAGAATATTAAGTTTTCTGGTCAGCAAGCACACAGAAAGATTGTTTTTATATCATCATCCTACAGCTAACTCTATGTTTAGTGTCTTTTCTTTGGCCAGTTTAAGAGTTAATCTTAAGCTCTGTTCTCACGGGACCAAATTATCGCGATAAAACTTACGTGCAAGATTAATCTACCATTTTTTACGTCGTGCGAACGCTTGCAAGATTAATCCTGAACGATAAATCTCTCATTTTCAATCCACCAAAAGGAGGTGGATTGAAAATAAATATCTGTACACTGTGGTGTCTTTTTCTTGGAAGCTGGGTCTCTATTGTATTTCTTAACCTTTATAACATTTTTGAGATGTATTTGATGTTGTTTGGTTTGCTGTCAAAGTTCCATAATGAATATAAATAGCATTAAAATTTTGACAAATTATTTGTGATAGTCTTAATTGATTTAATGGTCATAGAAAAGAAACAGCAAATGTTCTTATCTTGTCAAAATTCTTTTACAAGTTCTTTAGCTTGAGTACTCTTAATTTGATATCACATTAAATTACAGGCAAAGGTGTTTTTTCTAGAAAAAGCATTTTTACAATTGTTTATAAGCGTGAAGGTTTTGATTTAAGGTGTTGTTTGCATTGCACTGGATTATAGTATATTTTGCTGTTACTGCATTTCTGTACAAACTGTTGCATGTTGATTTAATTGAGGATGTCATTATAAGTAATAAAATGATGTCTGCTTGCTGATATAACCAAGTCTAAATAAAAAGTTAGCAAAAGTGCTAGACAACAACGAAACTTTAAAATATCTTTGATAGCTAGAAATGCTCTTGGAAATTCTGTGTGAAGTTAAATTTTCTGCTCTTAAATAAAATGTTTTCCCTGTACTAAAGTAGATATTTAATTTGCCATTCTACCAGTAAAACTTTTTAAGGGCCACTAATCATCACTCAGAATACTGTAGAAAATTACCATGCATGGTCTGGTATGAAAATGACATGCTGTCATTCAGCAGTATTCATGGGAATAGTATCTATTATTATACTGAATAAAGTGATAAATAGTGCTACACAGTTACTGTTATCAGAGGATTAAGGGTTATTCTAGGAGATTATTGAGATAATCTTATGGGAAACACATGAAAAAATCTAAAATTTCTCTCTCAGTAGAGTTAAATTAAAATCAAGTAGACTGGAGGTTTTTGAAGTCAAGTTAGTTTTTCCATCAAGAAAAGTGTGAGGACGTTCATGAACAAAGGGTTAAAAATAACACCTAGATATGGTCATTGACGGGAATATGTACTTTTTCAGATTCTTGTGTAAAAATTGTGTAGGCTCCTGAAGCACTACACAGGCTTGTATAAAAAGCTGGTAAAGTTAAGGTATATATATGTAAGTGGACTTTATTCCAGGATCCTGCAAAATGCTCATTTTATCAGTGTTTATGAAATAGTTTTTGGCACAATCTTTCTTGTTTATGTAAAGGAATAGCCATTTGCAGATAAACAGGTTGAAACAGTTTTCACTATGATGTCTTATTGTCTTGGCAAATTTGATAATATAACATATGTCCATGCAGGATAGGGTGTATGTAACAGTTTGTGGTCATGGTTGTATAACCTGTTTTCAGGATCTGGCAACATCTAATCTTTTATTAGTTCCATTAGTAGTCTCTTTGCTCAGTATAAAGTCTAAGTTAAAGAAAAGTTGTTAAAAATGTTTTGAGAATCAGAAGTTGAACTACATTACTTCTGATTCTCAAAACATTTTTAACAACTTTGTTAATAAATTTTAATTGCAAAATATAGTAATCAATATCCTAAAAAGGGTGCAAAGGATTAAATCCACCTATTGTGTTAAATGAAAAATGTATAATAAAAAAATGAAACTGTCTGTCACCATAGTCTTAGTTTAACATTGACATTTCCGATAGTTCCATTTTTCTAAGATCTATTTATGCATCTTTTAAGGACATTAGAAAAAAGTGAAAGTTTTAAATCTCCGTCTTCATTGTTGCATGTCCAAATTAACATTGGTCCCTTTTATATAAACCTTCCTAGTTTGTCCTTATCCTGTGTCTGATCTTGATCTTTAAATTTTGTTTTTTATGACAATATATCTCTGTTTTGTACCAATGTCACCTTGTTCTTTAATTTCAATTGACAGATATCTTTTCATTTCCCTTTTTTCTCACTTAAGTTGTCTGTGTCCAACCACTGGCTAATTTAAGTAGATGTTCACATTGTTTAAAAATTGTTATTGATTCAAAAGTTTTAAATTTCATTTGTTTTTCCAAATCAAGTGCTCCTGTTAAATCCTGCTTACAAAAATACAACTAAAAAATCTCATAGTAAAATAAAAGTTTTCTAACAAGATGCCTGTACAGATAGGCCTTACCTTGGTGACAGTGTTTCCAGATCTGATTAGAAATACTAACCCGTACTATGTACTCCTACCCAAAGTCCCATTATAAAATTGAATATTTCTTGAAAAGTAATCAGTAACAAAATTCCTATGCTGCTGAACATTTTATTCCTAAGTGTACCATACTATAAATGGATCAGTGATCTAATAACTATCTAATTTATCTGTTTTTCCTTGCTATTATAATGTTCTACTCACCTGTGTTAATGTCATTGATGCTACTGTATGTATATCTTCAATTGAAAATGGATATCAGTGTTGTTGAAATATATACAGTGAAAAAAATTATTGATGGAATAGTCTACGGCAATGAGGGGTGGTTTATGAGAAAAAACTACGGTAATGAGGGGTGGTTTATGAGAAAAAAATCTAACAAAATATATAGAATTTTGATGTTTTGCATTTTACAACTGGTTGTATAATTTATCTTAGCTAACTAGTTGTTTAAAGACCATATTACATTTTAATGAGATAAAATCAGTTGCTGGAACAAAAAAAAATCAAACTTTCAGGTATATGTCATTTTCTAAAAATGATAACAAATAAATTTTTGTGTATAATTGTAACCTAGGATTTGATAACAATGAAAAGGAATGGTACTGGCTACTTTCAAGGCTTTAATTAATTTAGAAATAAATCTGAACAGTCAAGATGTATGGAAGAGTCTATTTTGTGTTGTACACAATTTTAACACAAAGGGATCTGTTAACTTGCCCCAAATCTGATAATTTTATTAACTTATTTATTTTCAATTATTCTACTATCCATCAGGTATACTGTGGCCTAGATAGTGTTCAAGTTGTTCTAAAAATAGAGAAATAAATATGTTTTTTAATAGGGGAGTTGATTTTAATGTTATTAAAAAATAAAACATCTTGCTATTTTTTTTCTTCACAATTTTGACATTAGATTTGTATAATTATCTGTTACTTTTATATCAAACAATCCAGCATCATGTTTTCATTGCATATTTCAGTCTGTTAGCACAGCTAAACAATAGCAAACTCTATAATGCTGAAACAGAGGTGCTTACCATCATAAGGAATAAAAAAGGGAGCCTTGTTGAAATGGGCCGATTTCATTAGCACAAAAATGCTGTACGCCATCATATAACACATGTTTTTTGATAATCCTTGTACTAATAGAACAAAGTGTTCTTGAATAAGAGATAACAGTATATTGAGGTGACTGTTTCTAACACTGCTTGAACATAAAGATGTGTAGTAGATGTTCTTATAAATATCCAATGAATAGATTAAAGAAAAAGAAGGAAACAAAAGAATTAAGTCATGTGCAGACACGATATCGTAAACTGGCTCAAGTACTTGTAAAGTTTGCAGATGTTACAGTAACTATAGCTTCAAAAACATGCTTGTCAATCATTCAATAAAAAGAACTGTTGTACTAACAACTTGATAGCGAAGGCAAGGATTATTGCTATTGACTTATTGACCTTTGTGTGATATTTCAATATCAACATCATTTTTAAACTTTACATCAAATTTTTTTACCTTAAAATGTTGACCTATGATCTCTTAATGACATAAAACCTAATTTATGAAAGTAATGTGCTATTTTGAGATTTTGGCTTTTGATCTCTAAGTGACCTTTTGACCTCAAGGCCGACTCTTCCAACCTTGGGATATTACAAGTAAAATTACAAATCCTTAGGACAAACCATTCCCAAGTTACAACATGTGACCTATATAAAACAATTGAAAAGATGCCAAAAAATAAAAAATTCACCATTTGGCACATAAATAAGCCAAAAGGTCATCAAAGTGACCTCCGTGTAACCCAATACCATCATTTTTGAATGTTTCGTGCAATTTTGAAAATTTGATCTTTAACTTTCAAATGGTCTTTTAACTTCAAGGTCAGGAAAGGAAAGCACATCCTGAGAAAGAAACCTAATTTTACAAATTGGATTTCAGCAAAAACTAACTTGAATGTCTCTAGGTAATAAAAAGACTGCAAGAACACTAGACCTACCATATACAGTTGACTAGCAATATAAACTGTGTTCGTGCAATGGGTTAGATGTTTAGGTTGTGCAAAAGAGGCGTTCTTGTCATAGGCAATGAAATGTGCGATAATGCAAGCGCCATGTTTGCAAGAGTGGAAGTATTGTAGACCTAAAGTTAAATGACAATTTGCTTAGATCATGCATTTAACATTATCTTTGTAAATACTTAAAATAGTAAGAAAATGACCTTTCTGCTCTGTTCAAGAAACAATAAAAAAATTGATATTTATTTGCTTGTGATGACATTTTTTGTTTCCTATTGAAAATATGAACGATATAGAAAGTTTAATAAGAGTTGAATCAGAGGACAGTCCAGATAAATTGGAAATTTCTTAATAATAGATGGGTAGAACAAAGACATTTATTAAAGTTTGAACTTAGCATTTGATCATAGTGTAGTATGAAATATCTGAAATAGCAAATGATTTGGTACATGATTTCTTTACAAACTTAAACTAATGAAAACTATTTATATAAATTTACATTCAGCTTAGAACCTTTATTGCAATAACCAGACATAAACGATAAATCAATGAAAGCCAAAAAAAAACTGTACCTCGCACCATTTTTTTATAAACTAATTTAGAGAAAATGTTCCCTATCTCTATATTAATTTTATGTATGGTACATTTACATAATATGAAATGCTTGGTATCTTTAGCCACAAATACCAAACATTTTTTATGATACAAAAGCTTTCCATTTCTGTCAAGCTGACAGATTTTTTCATCAGCAATTGTATATTTTTGAACAACCTACATTGAAAACAATGGTGAAAAAATTGAAGTCTCCTGGTCCCAGTTGTAGTTTGGCACAGACCATAGCTAGAATTTGTTTTAATAGTTAAAATTGGGTATTGCCCACTTTCAGTCAGTTTCATGACATTTGTTTCAATACGATCAGCGTCTCCAGCTTGCAAGTCCACATAAGAATTTTGCAAAGCCATTAAAGGGCAACATTTACTCTCCTGTGATATGGTAAATATAAAAATAAATATTAAATCAAGTGTAGAATAAAGCGTTCCTTAAAATTATCACGAAACTGATGTACTCAAATTGCATCTGTTAGTTTTTGTAATGGATTGTTCAGTTGAAAACAACAGTGGGTGTAGTTAACAATGTTTTTGCCTTGTAAGTGTTTTGGTGTTTTAAAGTTAAAATGTGTAAAATTATTTATTAAAAAGGTGACGATAGTTTTGGGCATTCAGTGTTCAGAAAGAAAAGTGTTTACACTTAATTAAGTGAATATGTCTGGAATTTTTAAGAGTCGTGTTTATGTGGTTGTTACAACAATGGTGGGACATTGTATGGATGTAGAGATACATACATGCAGATGATTAATACACGTATTTATGATGTCATTTGTTAACAATACACAGGGAAATTATTAATTTTCATCCTGGTGAGGTGTTACCTAGCAGTGATGTTCTAATGTTGGAGACTTCGTTGATATAGCAATGTTTGTCATCATATAGTCGAATGCATAAATATAGAGATGTTACTAAACATGTGCTTAAGGTAATGTGGGACATCCTGGAGTTACTTAACCTTGTGTATAAATATTGGATATGACTGATAATCATTAAATAAATTTCTACTTGCTAAAAAATCTAATTTTGGATTCTTTTGAATGTAGGTGCTGTAGCCTAGCTGACATGTAAATCTATTTGGATTCTTTAAATATACATATAGAAGCCAAAAGCATTAATTGATACAATTACACAGATACATACATGCAGCTGATGATTTCTATTTAAAAAAACAAGTCATCTGATTTTAGATATGGTTTGAAATCAGAATACTTACTGGTTTCAAATGAAGAGTACTGTTCATGAACAATTTTTAGATCTGTTATGAAAACTTGCTTCTAAATTTCACAGTTGAATAGATATTTTGCTTCTAAAATCATCAAGTGATGTTCAGAAACCAGCTCAATGTTTCATAAACTTAATTGATAAGTAGTTCTAAACTAATCTAATTTTTATGCAAATTTTTGTTTGAATTGTAATGCAAGTTAATCTACAAAGTAAGTTTATAGAGAGAGTTTGCTATGCGATTTAAGTTTTCAGTGCCTTCTTGTGGCCAGTGCCAGTAACAGGGACATCTGGTGGCAGGTAATTTATAGACCTGCTCTCCATTAGGGCACCATTTATGGGGAGGAAGTTTATATCCTTTGTCTCAGTTGAGAAATATCAGGTGGGCCATCAGTAATATGTCGCTCTGTGTAAAGTATAAGTATTTGCAATTTGGCTAAAAAATATATTATATTATAGTAAATTTATTCATTTATTGAACATTAAATCAGGTTAACAAATAGCTTTGTTTGTAACAGTCGAAATGTTTAATGGAATAGCTGTATGTACCTGTTTATAAGAGTCTAAAATCATTATAATAATATTATATAATTGAACAGATTAAGATAATAAATGAACATCTATTCTAAAAATATTATTAAATAGTTCTCATTTTTATGTGTTAAAAATCTGTTAAACATGATAAAAATGGCCAACTATGTTAGTACAAGCAAAAGTATTATAAGAATTGGCAAAATGATCATAAACCTAACCATGATAGGAACTGTCTTAATGTGTGGTTAAACTTACAGCATAAGATTTGTTACAATTCCACAAATGTAATTCATTCGATTAGGCGTAAGCAGAATACAAATTGAAAGTCATTCCCTATCCTGGAAGATTTACAAAGTTTCTGTTTATTAATTTTTTTATATGTGAATAAGCCATCAATCACTCCTACAGATTTAAGACTAAGAAGATGTTGTTTTCAAACTTCATTAGTATACTGATGGATTATATCTGTAATGATACTTTCATTAGAAGTCACTGGCATGCTGTGTTTAACTTTGGTAAAAGTATGTTTTAGCATTTTCAACTTTTCCCATCTAGCCTAAAAAAAAATACAGCACAAATTTCAATGCAAAATTATACAAAGAACAAGAGGAAATACTATTCAATGTTTTTGATATGTATAGCTTGCTATTTGATCACCTAAATTTTGACAAATATTATGCAATGATATCAATGTATGAAATATTATAAGCTATTATGTATCATACCTGTCAAGTTGACAGAATTTTGTAGACACTTTTCTATTAAAAGCAATGGCAGAATGCTTGCAATTGGAAATTTGACAGCTATGATATATTCAAGTGCTAGAATATTAACTTGCACCACAGCATCAAACATTCAAAATGTTGATTGCTTTTATTGTTGAATACTTAACCTGGCAGGCATTACCCAATAATAGTTGAGGTTCCATATTGCATAATGATGAAGTTATGATAAGTTGCAAATAATCAATAGTATGTGATGCTTTTTGAACCACATAACTATTATTATCTGCTAATCAACCAACATTTTGGGAACTTAGTCAGCATTGATTGGGTATATTGTATTGTGTCAAACTCTCAAACTGCTACAGTAATATGTGACAATATTTGAAGTTATATAAAAACATGATTTTCTTATTTTATTGTGTGGTACTTATGTTACTATTTCCTTAAGTTAATAATGTTAGCAATGTCATGAGCTGATTATATTTTAGGATACATGTGTAAGCTTATTAAACTGCTGTTATTATTATGTTGCAACTTACTAATTATCTAGTTACGTAACATTTTTATTTTGATTAAATCAAAGAACCAGACATAAATTACAGATAAACGAACTGAAATTGTGTTTATTTGCATAAAACTTGTGGTAAACACATATGAAAAAATCAACGAAATAAATATAATATGAACAAAATATTTCTACATTATTCTCAACCACCGCTAATTTTTTCCTGAACCACTGTTATTGCAGGTAAAATGTTTTCAAATGCATTTTTGTAGTGTCCATTTTTATCAAAAAACCCAGGTTATTCAAAGACAACTAAAATCATAAATTTTGAGTTGTCAAATAATTGCATTACTATGTTCAAAAAAGGTATAACTGGAAAAAATATCCTTCAAATACCGTGATTCTTTTTGCTTTTTAGTGATTTTAAACAAATAGTACTATTCCTAAAATATGTGGAATTTAAATATTATAAAAAATTGGAGCTCTAGTTTTGCTATGATCTTATTTTGTGATAACATTATATAAGATTGCATCTATTTTTTAAAACTTTGTCACTATACAGTACACTACACTATATCTTGGTTCAGATAAAATGACAAATACCTTAAATGTTGACTTATTTTGGTTTTTGAGCAAAGTGCAATACCACATACAGGAAGCAATATGTTGTTACAAAAGCATATCATGGATTCTATTTACCTGGTACCTTTTCTCAAAAGTGATGTACCTTTCATGATAAAATGCATCCAGTAAAAAAACAAGATTTTAATTTTAACCTTACTCCTTCAAATATCACATAGCAGATGCAGTCGGCTGGCAATATGTCCGGTCTTTGATATCAAGACCCCTGATTGTTCAAACATGTGAATGTTTCACAATGAAAAGGAAGAAAAAATCAAGCAAACCATAAACAGTTATTCTACATAAGAGTCTTAATAATTTTTAGTATTTAGTTTTACTCAATCATGTCATCAACGGCAGCTGAGCCCTTTTCAAATTTCATAACCTTTTTGACCTATTCAAAAAATCGTCCATTGCCATTGTAAACACCATGAGCTAAAACATTATTTCTCCCTATTAATAAATGTAAAATATCTTTTCTACAATACCATATTTACCTGCATGAAAAATTTTATAACTATACATTGTATATAACTTGAAAAATTTGATGATACTTTACTATAACCAGTAAATTGGACATTTAGCACTGTTTTGTGGCACTTTAATACTGCAGGGATGTCGCTGGTGCCTGGGGGTACTGACATTCAAAGTCACTGTACATATGTGCTGCTCAATAGGCCCTCTTTTTTGAGCTCCTACAATACCACAGGGTAGTTTTTTTTGGTTCGCAAAGCTGTATTTACCACAGGTATACTTTTCTTGTTGGGCATTTACCACGGTATATTTTCAAAAAATACTCATTTACCATAGGGTGTATTTCTTGAGAAAATCCTTTACGACAGGTATGAAATATTAAGAGCCGTAAATTTTCACATATGTACCACATAGTATATAATTTACAAGTGAATTTACAACGGTATATATTTTAGGAGAACTATTTTCAACAGGGCATAATTTCCATAGTTTTTCATTTACCACAGTATTTTTGGTAATCTTTATTTACCACAGGGTCAGGGTTTTTACTCGCACACCCCTTCCAACATTTCTGACAAGTATCCCCGGGCACTGGTGCCATCCCTGGTGGCAAGCCTTTGAACAAAAATTTATAATATTTTTGAAAATAAAAAGATGAGAAATTCTGTCTTAAACAATTCCTAAAAAAGGTCAACAACTCATTAAGTTATTTGATATTATGCAAGCAAGGGATGTTTATAGATTTCTTTGCACGGTGTTACGCATTTAGGTACCTGGTAAATACAATTCATAATATATGCATCAATAGATATCATAGTAACAAAAATGATAGACCAAGAACAAAGATAATGGTCTTTTATCATAAAATTATGTAAAATATATAAATAATAGATCTGCTTGCACAAAATTAGCAACTTTAATTACCATTCTTCTTTTTGAGGCAAGAAACTTGTTCCCATTTTTGGCTTTTCACCTGTGATGCACTTGATTTTAATGGTTTATGGTAGTACAATAGAATGGCTTACCATACTTTTATTCCTGTCACCCATCTAAGTAAACAATAAGAAAATATAAAAATTATTTCATACCCGTAGTTTTTGGATGACTGGACGAGTTGTTCGAGCATTTTCTGTCCTGTACTTTGGCTAACCACTGATGCTGAGCATTAAATTAAATTATATTCCTAGTTGGGGCCACTTTGTTATGCATAAACCCACAATCCATGTATGTATTTTATACATTCTTTCTGTACATGTTCAGGGTTGATTTTAAAAGATTGGTAATGCTGAAATTTCTATAAGAAAGTTCTGAACACCACAGGTATTTTTTACGTCACAGTTTTTGTTTTGAGACCCTGTTTACACAGAATTCCGCTATTTTCCCATCAAAAACAAGACTATCTTGTTGTAATGGAATTGAATAAGAACAAGTGAGATGTGATGAGTTAAGCAGTCACATGGAACTAATGGAACAACATCAGCACAATCTAATTTTGATATAACAATGAAGAGATAAAGAATAGATTATAAGGAATAGATTATTTGTCATTTTGCTGAAAGTAAGAATTCACATAAACATGATCATTCTTATGTTATTTCTCACCAATATTTTATAAAATTATCAGCATTTAGCAGTCAAAATGTTTCGTATAGTTATAATATTTATAACTATAGTATCCACTTTAAAAGACTAAAGGAACAACTGCAATTTTATGATTGAACTAAATGAGTGAATCAAATAAAATTTAGCACCAAAAATATTGCAATCCCAATGGAATATACAGTGAGCTGTGGGTAGGTTCAACACTATTGTTTTTAAAATGACATTTTCCAATGTTTGCACTCTCTGCATGAAAATGTGTGCTTTAAATTTAAATATGTGTAACTTTTTCTGCTTTTACTATTTTTAAAAGACAAGAATTGTAAGTTTAGAATATTATCTTTCTTGTAGACAATATGCAAAAAGCACTCCTAATTTTGTAAAATTAGGTGTACGAAAAATCTATTCACAAAACATAATGCATAAATATATCTAATTTTACAATACTTGTTCACTAACATTATGGCAGTAACAGAGATTCCTAATTTGGAAATGATTCATTTTTCCAAAAAAATTTCACGGAACAACATTGCACAAAATTGATAAAATAATAACTTCTATCTAGACAAACAAAGCTTTAAAATCACAAGTGTCAACATTGTCTATGTCTTAAAATGTACCTGTTTGGGCTCACACCTTCAAATGCCATAAAAAATGAAATGTGTCAAATAAGGGATAGGCTGTGCTTTTCAGATTGCGGAACTTGGCATCATGTGGTTGAGTCATATTGTCATGTAGTCAAAGATTATTGAAAACATGTTAAGATACAGCAAGTTTTGATAAAAGATGAGTGTTTGGTCATTCAAATGCCTCTAAGAGGTTCTTTAAAGGGACTACTGAAAAGTTAATTTTCAAAGGAGCACTCCAGTGAAAGCAAATTCTGGTCCTGTAAATTTTAAAGTTTTAGCATGGATAACAAGCTCGCGCGAGTGGATTTGTAGCACCTTACTGCGATTATGCAGCATCTAACTATTTTTTTACAGCGTGTAACAATTATTATCTAAAAACTGCTTGTTGGTATATAAGTATGTGTTTGTTTGCCCACAGTGTAAGACATGTTGCCTAATCCTTGGCTAATCCCTGGCTAATTGATATTACCATTCCTATACAGATTGTATAATGTAAACCTCCTTGAATCATCTTTACTAATTGTAGATATTTAATTTTGATAAACAATATTGTGGTAAATAGACATGGGAGTTATGATTTATTATTATAGAATTAGCTGTCATTGCCATGTATTCCAAGAAATTAATCCATCTCATGATTAATAAGTATGATGAAGATAAGATATAAATAAGATATTTTTGTGAAAAACTATTATTTTATAGTGTAGTAGCTTGTCTACAGTCTGAAGAAGGACTAATTATATTAGGATATTACTATCAATGCTAGTTAACGATTTTACTCTTATTTCTTTAAACAATAATATTGATAAATTAATTATTTTTAGTAATGAAAATAGAAATATATAAAAAAAATTCTCATCAAAAGGTTGCCAACAGTTAATGATATGAGCATCATAATTATTTTGAAAGCTTTATGAGGATTTAAATTTAATTTTCAACAGTTTAATGTACACTGTTACAAAGAACTTTTATATGGCCAACATTCAAAATGATCATTTTACTATAAACATTATAGCTCACACAGAAATAAAATCCATAAGGGTATAAAGGCAGCATGTCACTTCAATATCATTTTCAGACAATATCACATAGTTACACAATATTGGTAACATATAAATTAACAATTTTACACATTAATTAACAGCAACATTGACGAACTAAAAAATTATGGCTTGCGCTTTTGGAAAGTGATTAATTTTCTATCTAAAGTTCAATTTAGTGAAATGAAATGTGCATTAATTTTGTACAAATTAATTTTAATGAATTGTTTATCCACATCGAGGTAAACGGCTGAATCTGCGTCACTCTAAAATCATTGATAAAATAATGTACACTATATTATTTGAATTGCTATTATGTAATTAACCCTGTTCCTTCGAATTTTACACCGAATGTGATTGGATCCTTTTCACTATAATTGTAGGTTTTACCTACACAAGTTATAAAAAAAATCAAAAAATAAAAATAAAATCATAATCCGTTGCCATGAAATTGTTTTTATTTAATAGAAATTATTTTATTACTTTAATTTTTTCACAACTTACCAAAATTAATGATTAAGTTCGAACTAAAATGGTAACAACTGGTAAACATGCATTTCAAGCGTTTTAGTAGCGTTTTAACAGTTGGAATACTTGCTGCAGAGTTGTCTTAGGAATTACCTCCCCCGAATTGTTGTCAAACTCGGAATGACTGCAATATCACAAATAAAAGCATAGAGAAAATTATGGTTTAAGATTAAAATATTTTTTATTTTCTTTATAAGATTAAAGTAAAATGCAGTGCATTTCAAAATTTAAAATTTTTAAAAACCCGGTATGATTCTAAGGATTTATGCAGTACCATTCATACCCTGAGTAATTTGCGGTAATTTGCTATGTTACTGTATCCCCCTTCACAAACGTAGACTAAAATCCTTCATCTTACCTGGGATATTACATCCAGATGAACACAATTATTAAGTACTCACCTTTGTTGAATTTCCAGGATGCAAGAATGAGCATTATATTATTTTTTACATTACATACATCCACATGAATGGTATGAATCAGCGCGCAAATTCCTGCAAATCAAGCATAATCCTATGCAAATCCACACTGGATTAAACCAAAAATTGCGATATTACAGTTCAACGTGTACACAACACATAAAGGTGCCTGAAACAGATGCTGTATCTCCACTTGTACTTATACAGTTATCCACACGAATGCATTTATTCCGTCGCAACAGGATTAAAGATGCTGAAAAAATATCATTGCAAGGTGCCCGAATAGCCTGTTGTAAACATCGAAATTCCACCAACAAAATCCATTTTCTTGAGAATTTTAAATGTCCGGTTAGAATCTAGACACGTTTAACTACTGCACTGTCCGAATCATTAAACTTGGCATACGTTCGTGTTGATAATAATTGAAATATTTTCAAGCACACTTTAGACTGCACTTCAAATAAACAGAAAGGCGCTTAGCTTTAACACGTGCGCGTTCAGGGGAGATGACCTCTATGAACTTTGCTAGATGGTAGCGCAAACCGGGAAAGGTTCAAAATTACGTAGCACAAACGTGTTTTATGCAAAATGATTATTTTCATTTAATTAGAATACGTTGAAGTACTGCCGGAAGGAGAAGGATTAATGAACAAACAAATCTACCAAACAAAAACAAACGTTAACGAGCGAGAACTAGCTAGAATTTTTAACTTATAAACAAGTTCGGAAAAAATGTAAAAGGAAGCTTAAAATGTAATTTACTTAAAAAAATTCCAAGCTGTGAGATTATTTTTAAGTAGTCTAGTCAAAGCAAACTATGTGAATTGTCTTAGCAGAATAAACAAGTTAAAGGAAATGGTAAAGAGTATGACAGGACTTGTTTCACTTTTGTGCGTTATCATGCTTGCGTAAATTGTGCCACAGTTTTTAGAACAACTGTTTTGAGATACAGCTGTGTGTTTACATGATGAAGGTTATATATATAGTTAGACACATTGTGTAATCATGACTGTACAAATTGGGACAGTTGTAAAAAAAGTACTAGCCCAGAAATGTTTTTTGTTCGGAATTAATTATTGAAAAGGTGACTAGCAGTCAGTGATTTTCCGTTTCATACCATGTGATTGAGTGAATTCTGTGTTAGGATAAGGACAATTAATTTTGCTTATGAATTTTATGAATATTAACCACATTTTTGTATTGTATTTGTAATTGTATTTGTTCATTAGTGTACCCATCTTTAGATACTTCTAATGATAATGTGTTTAGCCACATCCTTATACTCAAAAGGGTATAAATATAACCTTGCATATCAATGCTGTTGATTGCACGATTTAGTGGTTTTAAATTTTGACACCTCCACATTTGGGGGGGTCAAATGAGTTTAATTTTTTTGTTATAGGCTACCTTTTTCTCTGAAAATTGATTAGTTAGCAATATCTTCATAAGGTGACTAGTACTGTTTGACAACATATATTTGCACTTTATACTAGCTTAATTTTAGATTCATTAATGGAAAGATTACGAATAAAATTATACATCCCTGAAAGAAGGATTATCAAAACTTAATTAACTTGTTTATTACATGATTATGCAACAGGCTATTTTGGACAAAGTTACATTTTGTGCAGATGCAGATACTAAGCTGAAATTTGGCCAAATTTAACTTCCTACAGGAATCTTCAATATTGTGTCAGATTTTTGAAATTTTGCTTTGTTCTTCAAGGATGTGTCTCAAAAAATATAAAAAATGAATTATATCTGACTAGTTGAGCATAGAATGGTAATAACTTTTGGATGAAACAAAATCTGTTGTGGGAGTTCTATTTGATGGCAAGGTTTCAGCTCTGTATCTGTAGAGGTGTTGTAGCTATTAATTTTTTTAACTTTGTACTTTCAAAAAATTACCTTTTACCGAAAATGGCCAGCTTTCTGATTAAAAATCATGTTAGTAATGTTATCCTTGTCATTTTAAATTTTGCAGTTTGAGTATGCTATTACAGAGGTTCATGGAGCTACTTTTATTTCAATGCGTTCTGTTATGAACTAATATTTGAGATGACATCATGTAAAATAATGCTTGTTTTGCAATTGTAAAGAGTCGCAGCTGGATTTTATGTTTATGTCTGTGGATTATTCTTACGTCCTTCATTAAAATGATTACTTCATCCCAAGAAACCAAAAGAAAATTACATGCGTACGTTTGTGGCAGCTAATTATTAACATTACACGGAATGATAGCAAAAGTATCAACAACACAGTGTTTTCTAGTGCAAATATGAGTTGATTTGATTTGCAAAATTTGTAAGGATTTAAATTTGAGTTGATTTAATTAATATAATTTATAAGGATTTGTGACTTCCATGTGGTTGATATATAGTAAACAACATTTGGATTTTTTTTTTGCTAAATATCACAATTTATTATATTATTTCATTGATTGAGACAAAATCCTTTATTTTTCCAAATTGTTGTATTAGTAAGAGTAGTGGTTTATATGACATGTTCATGATGAATGTGAGTTGCCTTAATCAGAAATCTGTATAGTTCCAGAAAAACACATTTCTAGAAAACATACTGTTCAGATATTTTCAGCATACTAACATGTTAACATATCAAATTGATACCTATAAAAGGATTATAAACGAATCATCAAAGCACTACAGTTACATCCAAACTATCAACTTTATCATAATTACATATAACTGTTTGCTGGCTCTAGTTACTATATTCTTTTGAAAATGCTAATATGCAGAACAATGTGTTCAACTATGGATTCTACTGATAACATTATCAGACTGCTTTGTTTTTATGCAGAGTTGCAAAATGTTTGTATTATTAGTATATTTTTTCAAAACTGACATATTTTCACACGTCAATCAAAATGTTTAGCAACGAATCTCATCTTGGGTCATATTTAAAGACTTCATAGTAGTTTGATCTCAGTTTATAAATTTTTATTTTCATTGCTAAAAACAATTAATTTATTAAAATATAATTAGCACAAGAAATAACTAAAGAGTATAATTGTCAGTTAGCAACACTAACCTCATGTTATAATTAATTCCCTGAATGAATACCACAAAAGTCTCACTATAATGTTTTGTTCCTTCCTTCAGGTACTGAGAGTAGGAGTTACAATACCAAGATATGTCAGCTTTGAGCACCGCATGCCATGGTTAATACATGCATACAAGAATAGAAGAGGGCGAGGTGTTTTTGAATACATGGTTAGGGTAACTGAGTTGCTGTCATTCTGTATCATTTACCTGGCCAGTCTTTTATCTCATTTGTTGTACCCCCACTTTATTTTACCAGATAAAATGACTAATCATCAATCGAGTAAGAAAAACATTGAAATTGATGTTACAAATAAATTTATGCTATTATTGTGGTAAGTAGTTCTAGTGATGGACTAGCTTGATAAGTCTAGAAAAACATTGTATTGTTAGCACTCTGTTTATTCAAGTGATACTGATGAAAGTGGCTGCCTTTCTTAAACTTTAGGGAGACTCTTTACCTCAAGTACAACCCCTGGACAACACTCAAAAACTGCCAGAGACATCTAGTGAGATGAACAAGGCTGAGGGTGTTACTCCAAAAAGGTTTGTTAGACAATGTGGATACCAGTGGTACATCACCATAAAATCGTTTCGTTCACATTTTATAAAGTGTAATGAAACATGTGCAAGATGTTTATGTGATGCACTAATACCAGTAAATTGGCTATTAATATTATAATTTATTGAACATTGTTACATTCAAATGCTTTGTTTACACTCGGTGCTCAGAATTCATTTTTTATCGTACAGTACTATCTGGTTTAGCAATAATTGTTTAACAGTCTATGCTTTATTTCTTTCAGTACATATGATGATGTACTTTTAATTAGTCGGCCATGGAGAAAGCCAGAAGGAGGTTTAGATAAGCCTGTATTGGCGATGATGTTACGAGGTGTACTTACCTATATCATGTCAAACCCTGGCATCTCAATGGAAACTATAACCACAAAGTTTACTCCACAGCTGGAACCTATGCAGTTAATAGAGTTGTTAGAGGTTGGCGTCACCTATTCTTTTTTATATGGTGTACTTTGTCCTAAGGTCTCTTAGTTACAGATTATTCCTGGGGAGGGGATATGAAAATAAATAAAGATATAGGAGGTTATACAAAGTTCCTGATTTGGCAGTTGCACTTGTTGTAGCAACATTAGCAGTGCCATCTCACCTTCACATTGCTGTCTTTCTACTAAATGTAACAAGGAAATTCGAAAACCTCCATCATTGATAATTTGATGTAGCAGAATATTTTTGACGTAGCACTGCTTGTAACCAGTAGAGATTGTTAAACAAAGATTCCATCATTTGCTCAGGGTATGTTTTGTTGTAAATTATTGTACTTATTCTGTAAGAAACCTTTTCTGATTTGTCCATGGTAAAACTTGTTTTTTGTCTTTTCACTTGTTTTATGCATATCAAGCATGTTTCTATTGATTTATTGTAGATTTTAGAAGAAATAGAATGCATCCATGTCGCTTTCGTGAAGCCGGCAAGAAAGTGTAGCTTGTTCTCCAAGCCTGTAGTTCATGAATTGGGTAAGTATGTCCGAAATGTTCACTCATGTGCACATATTTTGACCAAATTAATAATTCAAGTTGCTGCTACACTTTCATATGTCCTTGTAACTTCATATATATTTATAAATCTATGTATAATTCAAATGGAAGACTTCAAGAGTTAGTTAAAAATGTGGTAAACATAGCTCTTTTTACATTTTCCATTATTTACACAGCTTCACAATCTACTTCTTAGTTTGGTCTGAATGTATCTTGTGAATATACTACAACTAAGGCACGTCATCAAGTTATATTTAATTTTTTGATTTTAGTATCCAAGATGGCCAGCGATAAAGTCCCACTGTATCATCCCTCGGTAGACTGCATAGTAAAGATAGGACAATTCCTACAGCTGATTACCTAATCGTGGATTTCAACTGTGACATGCTTTGTCAAAATGTAATTTTAATTACAAGTTTTTTTCATTGTTAAAAAGAAGTTCATGATGGACTGCTTCATGTGTATCTTGAACATTTTGAAGTTTATTTTTTATATGCCAAGAATGGTATTTACTGATATTCTTATATTTTTGTTGAGGACATATAAATGACTGATTGTGAAATATTTGTATCTTATCGGTCTCTGACAAAAATTAAAATAGTCCAGTACTACCAGAATTTATTGTTACGTTGTGTACAAATAATTATTACATTCTATTCATTTAATATCCCAACTGATCACTAAGTGACATTTAGAGTGCTTTGATGAGCCGCTGATGTATCAGTCTTTAAAATCTCTCTAAGTGCCATGGTAGCATAACATGATGAATTAAGGGAGAATTCTATATCCAGTGCTGTATACTTTCCATCTGAAAAAGAACAAATGTCTAAAATAAACTTTGACATATTATATTACTTTTCTTTCATGTCACAATGAAAGTTCATTTGATGACATCTCAATTCAGTGAAGTATTAATCAGATATAAATTTAGTCTGAAACTGAATCTTACTTGAGCAGTGCATAGTTTTCAGTCGTATCACAAAAACTTCATCAATCACAACATTCTGCTTGTACATTTTATTTATGAAAACATATTGATTACTTGGTTAAATTGTGTTGTTAGGCAATAACTAAAATTTATAATGCACATTACGCTGAGTCAAATTGTTTTGTTTTTTTCTACCAAATGAATGTAATGCAGTTACTAGCATTTTTGTATGAGCCTGATATTATTAGGTATATCTGTTCCTTCATATTTTAGTACCTGCAACATCTGCTGGTTCTGGTTCTTCATTAAGCAAGTCGGCATCACTTCTTACCAGTGGCACTGTGATGTCATTGTAGCTGTATAATCTCCATGACACATTACAAGGTTTTTCTAAAATCTTTCTGTAGTCCCCAGGCAAAGAAAAATCCCTATATAAAAGTTAATAATTAAAATTTCAACACCCAATTGTTAGGTATGTTGGTGATTTACACAAAATTTAAACATAAATATCATAAGTAGCAGTGGATGAAAAGTATATTTAGCTACTGATTTGGTTAGCAAATTTATCTGAAGGATACCCTTACATCATTAAATGTGCTTGTGTGCATGAAGTTTTTCCATACGTTGTTGAAGTGCTCAAGTTGTTACCACTTACTTTACTTTATGTTTCATACTATCTATATCCAGTTCAGCTTCTGATAACATATCCTTGTACCATTCTTTAACTAACAAAATATGCAAAATTATTTATCAAATTGTGGAAGTCGTTAGAAAAATACATAGTTGTATTAATCCACAAAATCGCTTGGAAAGCATTTTTTTATAGGACATGTATAATTACTTATAAAGTGTCTCGGATCTCAGTGTCAACTTTCCTAGACACTAAATGTGACACCTAGTGGTAGAACTAAATTGAAAATAAAAAATAAAATTTCGTAATTTGGAAAAAACAAAAACACCATCTTGTTCAGAATGACACATAAAATACAAATATTTAGTTATTGAATATGGGAATTGTAAAGTAAGATATTGGCAAAATTGTAACCTACTGAAAAGCAGAAGACTGGCTATTTTTATACTCCTTTTCTCAGTACTGAAAGTATCTGAACTACCTCCCTGCTTGCGATTTCTGTTTATGTTTAGCTTTTAATAATTTTATCAATATTATTAACTTGTCGATCAAAACAGATTTTTTAAAACTGTTATGTAGTTATATGAATTTTAACCATTCTCATATGTTACGCATCAAAAGTAAACACTTACATTATTCTAAAATTCATTTTTAAACAATGTAAATATTTTTACAATTCTTTATTTTCTTTACACAGTGTAAGTAGGTGCTTTTAACTTAAAAAACATTGTGTCACTGCCTGCCCTTTACCTCTATTTGCTGGATACACAACATCATACCCTGGTAAAGGCATTACAACATCATGAATGGCATAGTTCTCAACAGTATCTTCTGCCAGTTCAATAACATTTTTCTTTTCGGAGGCATTGCCACCTGAAACAAAATATCTTTTTTTGAAGATGGGCACTGAATCATATAATAGACAAATGTCAATGAGTTTTGAAAGAACTGTCATGGTCAGGTCCAGGATAATCTGTAGAAATTGAACCATACTAAACACATTGGCAGTCTGCACAGCAGCATTAGAGATTCAGGTGTGTTAAAACAGATGTGCCTTTAAGAAAGCTAACTGATTTTGAAGAAGCAAATACTTCTGCTGTATCTATTATAACACAAAATACATGTTTGTTAATTTACTTATTATTATAGGTCTAAAATATATGTGAGCAGTTACAGACTTTAATAGTTGCCAAACCTGTATCTTTCAAAACCAAATCGCCAACAACAGGTTTAAGTCCAAACTCTTGAATACGACGCGAAACCAGTTTATTCCAAACATAACTTTGATAACTGTGGATGTACATCAGACGTGAATTTCTTGGAATCTGAAACACATCTTGAACTGACTAAAATATAGCGCAAGAGTCTGCTAAACAATCTTCAAACAATAATCAGTGAGCGATTCAATATGCATTTTGTATTGTTTTGTGCTGTACTGTTTTATGCTTATTTGTTAAGCTACTCTCCTAAGGAGTTATTTACTTACTGTTTTTATTGCACTAAGAAGGTCGTTTTCATGACATTTTGATAATCCCTCTAGTAGCTGTCTCTCCATACAATGTCTTTTTAATACTTTTAAAGCTGCCTTTGCATCCCTTGTAGTCTGCCAAATTTTTCGACATTCCGCAAGGTCATCATTATCTATAAAAACAATCACAGCAATACTCTATAACATAAAAATCACATTTAAAGACTAGGTTTTGAAATTTGAATGATGTTTACTGCACTTTCAGAATTTTGAAAAAAAGTAGGCTATGATTACTACAAAATTGACTTTGTTTACTTTACCCATCATTGTATAAAGAAAAGAGAAGTCTGATGTCAAAATATATCCTCACCAGTAGATCTAGGTTTTAGAATGAGATCAATAGCTTCACTCCAATTGCTGTGTAGTAAAGCTCTGAAAATGAAAATGGCCATGAAATTAACATGAAATAATGAAGACGCCAGAACTGAACTGTATAAATAGTTAAATTGCTCCAGATATAGTATATTCAGCTCTAAAACACATGAATATTAGTACACAAAAAAAAAATGTGTTACAGAAAATGGTTAGTTTTATGCCTGCCATGATAAATATGCATAGAATAATTCATGGCCATGCACCAAGAAGACTTGAAAAAGATGGCACTATAACAGTATTTAATACAATGTTGTATCCATTGTTTGAATTCACAGATAATACTGTCTTATATTGCCAGAATATACAGCTTTTATCGATAATAACAGCATAAAACTGATAACTATAGGTTCATCTAAAGAAAAGTCTGGTCTATATCATTTTTACTCACTGTCCTATATGATGTGTAGGTACATCTGTTGTACCAAATCTTTGCATCCCATAATAGTTTATAAAACCTGTAACTTGCATTGATTTCAGAGCAACCTCAATTTCTTCTGCTGAACCAGTCACATTTCTGCAACAACAATATATGTCTAAGATATCACACATTAAGAATCTCTTCTACAACATATGTTACCACGCTAAATATGCATAGAAATGCTTAGAATTAAACAGATATGATGTTGCTAGTTGTGTCTCAAGTCAGAAGTTACTATAGTTTATAAACTTGAATCACTGTATGATAATCAACAGGATATTAAGAATTCCAACTGTAAACTTATAGCATTATTTATTTCACTATATGATTAAAAAATTGTTTTTGATCCATGGAAATTATTCTGACACAATTTTATGATCACTGTTAATGCCCATCATATGATGTAGTTTCTGTAGTTGTAAAGCCATCTTTGTATGCATAAGAGTTGTGAGGTTGACAATAGAGGGAAAATCTTGAAAGTGATTTACATGAACATTACAAACAATCTGCATTTTGACCTGTATTTACCCTGTAC